>JASANX010001006.1:5877-24866 GCA_030849745.1 Trypanosoma scelopori
CACCCCCCCCCCCCCCCCCCCTTTTTTTTTTTTTTTACCCAACAAAAAAACAAACACACGCAAAAAAAAAAAAAAAAAACGAAGCCACTTTGCAAGTAGACTTACTGCATTATTTGTGCCATTGCAGTGTTCTTCCCGTCTTTTTTTTTTTTGTTTTGTTTGTTCTTCTTGCTTTATTGGACCATCGGCGATCCTATTTGGATCGAGCGAGTGCACGAATCTTCTGTACTTCTTTGCGCTCCATCTCACACCCCCTTTTCTTCCCGTTTAGAGTATTAAAGGGCTTAACTCCATCACGACGCGTAAGCGCATTATTTGTCCACCTGTTTTTTTTTTTTTTTCTTGTTCCACTGTTGCATTTCTGCGATCTCCTTCTGGTGGGCTGCACCACTCAGAACGGTGGGGGAGGGGGAGCGCGAGAAAGAGAGAAAGTGAGAGTGTGCGTGTGTGTGTGCATGTCTGCTGTTTATCTTGCCGTTTTATTGCTTCTGCAGGTGCTGGCAAGTAGCACCACCACCACCGCTACTAACCATGACGGCGACGGGGCTCTGTCGAAGGGAAGCCGGGAGGAACAAATCGTCTTCTGGGAGATGGAGCTTCAAAAGCTTCGCGATGACCAGCTCGCCAAGGCGCATCGCGCACTGTACTCGACGCAATACGCCCTTGAAGAGGCGAAACGGCGCAGCGGATGGCTATTCACAAGGGAGGAGGATAGGGTGCGCATCAAGAAGCTGGACGAGGAGCATCAAAAGAACATGGCGGAGGTGGCCACACTGCGCAAGCATGAGCAGATGATGCTGGCCAAGGTGAAACCACTTTATGGCATCCTCTCGCGGCGCTTCGCACAGGATCAGCGTGATGCTATTGCTACCTCTGTGCGCACGGTGCAGGAGATCACTTATAACCAAGCATGGTATAGCTCACTATTCAACATGCATAATGCCGAGACGTTTACTGATATTATTGTCGGCTTTCTTCTTGAATGGATGTTAGGATATGTCATAATGTACCCTGTTGCTGCGTTGTACTACGCCTTGTGGACCGCTCCGTGGTCTATTTACGCCTACTCGTCTGGGCCTTCAGACATATTCGTTGGTATTATGGCGTGGGGTGCGTCGGTCACTGTGATGCTGACTCCAGTGCTGGCGTTAGTTGGTGGGTTTTGGTACGTTCACGTAAGATATGGAGACCGCATAGCTGCAGCTCTTCGCACTGCAAGGGAGCGAGAGGGCGGCCGGCCTGGTTATCGCTAGTGACTGATGCTGGGCGGGTGGGCGGGCAAGTGCCATGAGGGGAGAAGAGTTTATAGTATTATATATTGCTGAGTCTGGCTCAGTCGTACATGTGGGCGATTGCTTCTTGGTAGTGTCTTACATGCGTACACATGTGTATATATATATATATATATATATATATATATGTATATTACTCTCTCTCTCTATCTGTGTGTGTATGTGTGTCTAATTGCGTCTTGATGCCCCCTTCTCTCTCCCCCTCTTCTTTCTATTCTCTCTCGGTAGGGCGAATGCAGAGTTTGGAGCGCTGCCAGGAAGTGGATACTGAAGGAAGAAGAGGGTGACGCTTCTCCCTCTTTTTTTTTTTTTTGTATTTGTTTGTGTCCGGGAGAGCAGAATGGAACTTCAGGCGGAGGAGGAAGAGGAGGAACATGCAAACGGAAACGGGCAGGCCGTAGCGGTGGTGGCCGCTACGGGCAATGGGGAGGAAGAAGAGGAGGCCTCTGAGTTGGTCATTCCACCGCAACTGGCAGGCGCTCTCCGGTTGCATCAGGTCGCTGCGCTGCACTTCATCTGGCGGAGACTCGTTGACAATGGACTGCAGCGCGTAATGCGGGCGAGCATGACGGCATCACTCACAGAGCGGGTGCGGCTTTACCAAGAGGTCTTTGGCTGCATTCTTGGGCATTCAATGGGCCTTGGGAAGACCATTACCGCACTGAGCTTCCTGTTGCTGCTTCAGCAGCACTGTCGCAATGCCCAGAGTGATGCGGTTGCAATGAAACTGACCGCGCCGGCAATACGAGCTCTCGTGCTGACCCCGCGGAGCTGCACCTATCATTGGCAGTGTAATGCCGTCGAGTGGATGCGTCACGAGCTGTTCGGTGATACGTTTCTACCCTTCTACGCTCCGCTTGGTTCCCGCAAGACGGATGCGATCATTTTGGATTTCTACCGCAATGGGGGAATTCTCGTGCTGGGATATGAAGAGCACCAGAAGCTCATGCGGCGGGCAAAAGCGAGGTTGGGGGCTGATGCGCCGCACTGTGTGCGTGTCAAATCCATTTTCGACAACTTGCGTCCATCGCTGCCGCTTGGTAGTCACGTGCACATGCTTGAAATGCTGGAAAGCCTTGATGTGGTTATTCTTGATGAATCACATCGCCTCAAGCGAGAGAACTCAAAACTCGTCCGTGGCTTAATGGAGCACCTGCGTGATGTGCAGCTACGCCTGGCCCTCACAGGAACACCGCTGCAGAATCACCTGGAGGAATACAACGTCATGCATTCTGTTGTGACTGGTTCGGCAGTGAACCCATCCTCGTTTCGGCGGCTTTTCATAACCCCCATTGAGCGCGGCCAATGTGCGGACTCGACGTACCAGCAGTTCATTGAAATGCAGAAGTGTGTGGCGTCGCTGCGTCGGTTCTTTGGCAGGACGGTTCACCACTGCGGTCCGGAGGTCCTCGAGCAGGAACTCCCCCCGCGGCACGAGTTTGTGATTCTCGTGGGGCTTTCGCCCCTGCAGGAGAAAGTGTACCGGGCGATGCTAAAGCGATACACGAGGGGCGAGAAGACGCGCATCATCCTCTCACTGCATCATGAGGCCTCGCATGTTTGCTGCCACCCCGTACTTTCTTGGCGGCGGGCGCGTGGGTTGGTGCCCCCTTCGGACAGGACTCATTCCGTTTCTTTGGGTGGCGTCAGTGAAGATAATAGTGGCTCTGTGGTGCAGCGGAGTTACTCCTCGTGCTCCTCCGCATTCTCATCTTATTCGTCGTCGTCGTCGTCCTCCTCGTCGTCGTCGTCGTCGTCGTCGTCGTCGTCGTCGTCGTTGTCGTCGTCTTGCCGTTCCTTTTCCCGTTCATCATTATCATCGTCGTCGTCCTCGTCGCGCTCATCCTCTTATTCGTCTGCATCATCATCTTCACGGGCGTCACGTTCGTCGTTTGTTTCATCGTCCGTGTCATTCTCATCCGCAGCGGAGTTTGATCACATGGACCCCATCGCCGCGTTGGACCAAATTGACGTGACAAGCTCCCCAAAGCTGACACTGACGCTATCTCTTCTGCAGCACATTGGTGACGACCTGAAGGAGAAGGCGGTACTCTTTTCCACCTACAGGAGTCATTTGTTCCTCTTAGCACAACTGCTGCTTCAACGGGAAATTGTGGCCGACGTCCTGCACGGTGGCGTGGAGGTGAAAGATCGCCAGCGCATTATTGAGAGATTCTCTAACGATGCATCTCGGTCGGTGCTACTGTGCTCCACGAAGGCGAGTGGGGTTGGCATCAATCTTACCGCGGCCAACCACTGTATTTTGTTTGACGTCAGTTGGAATCCTGCCGATGACACGCAGGCGACCTACCGCGTCTACCGCTACGGCCAGCAGCGACCCGTCACAATCTACCGCATCGCGACGCATGGTACATTTGAGCACGTTGTTTTTTTCTACGCTCTGAGCAAGTCGTGGCTGCATAAGAAAATCGTAGACGTGGCAGACCCGACGCGTTACGAGCGCCACGTGAAGGACAGCTACTTTGTCTATCCATGTGGGGTATCCGTCGACTTTGAGCGCTGTGACACGAACTTGGAGACGCGTACTTCAGTTCCAAATAACCACCATGTACAGAAACACTGGAGGGAGTACGCCGCCAAGCACTGCCCTGCCATAGTACGCACGGTGGCAGACGGAACATTTGCATGGATACGTTCCATTGCGGAGCATACCTTCTTGCTGCGCGACAACACAGAGGAGGTTGTGCGGGAAATGGGCAAGCGCTTCGAAATGGAGAAACAGGTGCCACGTCTTCCGACTGTCATGGATCGCATGACCACGGATGACCACCTGGCATGCGATGAGCCGAGTTCTATCCTGGGACGATGCGAGCCCTCTCTGCAGGACTGTTTGCGTGCGTGTGCCAAGCACCTGGAAACCACAGTAGGCGCGAAAAAAAAGACGAGGGCGAAACGAGAGAAGGAACGGAAAAAGAAGAGGCAGCAGGAGCCGAGGCAAGAAATAGATGATGATGCTGATGAAGAAGAAGAAGAGTGCCTCCGAGAGGTGAAGCGCGGGAGCGCAGGCTCGGCGAGAGTGTTGTGTGAGCTCTTCGCCGCCGTCGTCGGTGTGCCCACACCTGTGGGCGGATTGACGGAAATGATGGCACAACTTTTTCACCGCGGCGTGGACCAAATCATGCGAGACACATTGAGGAGGCCGCAGTACGCGAAAATGCGTGCCGTTCTTGGCAGCAGGGCGGATACTGACGACTCACTGGAAGACTCGCTGCGATACAAGCCATGTGAGCTTTTTGCTCGCATGACCGCAACTGAGACAACATACGTGCTGACGGAGCTCGGTTTCACACGATCTTTTGTTCCGCATTGCACAATTCTTGGAATGCGGCTGGCGCTGCAGGACACTAGAGCGCCGGTGGACACGCTACAGTCACTGCACCATCTTTTCTCTTCCACGGATGGCGTAGCGGTCGCGGAGAGTGCGGTGCTGCGATGTATGGAGGCGTTCTGGCCTTTATACGGCGGGATGGCGCTGCCGGACCCACCTGCTGATCTTGAGGCGAGGCAACACCTAACGGAGCGGGCGTACTGTGCTGCGCGAGAGCACACAAGCGGGTTTCTCCTAGTGAAGGAGGCTGCAAAGATCGTCGGTGTGTCACCCGTTCGTGGGCAACGCGAACTTTACCATTGCAACCGGTGCAAGGACGGTCTTGTGGACCTTCGTCCGCCAGATTTTGTGCTAAAGTGCAGCCGCTGCCACTACAACGTAGAATTCGAAATACAGAGGCACCCTGACGCTCGTCACGCATGCGCTCTTTACCAGCTTTCTTTTCTTTGTGGGATACTGGAGTCGGCCTCTGTTTCACGTAGCTTCACAGCCTCCTTCGTTCTTGACGCATGTCCTACTGTGTTACATGTGCTCCAGAAGCTGCAGCGCTCCCGCGCGTTGCAGCTCTCGAGGAATTTTATCCTTGAGGCGGTGAACATTGGCATTGATGTGCTGCTGGCGGGTCTACCGGAGGCGACACTCAGCCTCTTGCGCCTGCAGTGCGGCGCGCCTGATTTGGGGATGCTGAAGGGTCTTTTGGCGGCGGACTCGAGTCATGTGTGGTCGTCGATGGTGCGAAGTCATGTGCGACAGGCAGTGACGAGTTGGTTCAAGACAGCCATGGCATCGAGTCCCTGGATGCAGTTTACAACGATGCCGGAGATGCTTGTGGTGCTCGGGCTGCATACAGTTACAGTAGAGTTTGGCGGTGAAGCTGCATATGCGAGGGATGTGCTGCAGAGCGACATGCAGCTTCAAGGGGTATCCTTCTCGCGCTTCGTGTGCGACGGGCTCGTGAAACTCAATTATGCGGAGCGGCTGCTGGCGCACCCACTCACTCAGGCGTCACTAGATGCTCTCATGACGGACCATCCGGCATCCGATGACAAGGATGATGATGATGATGATGATGATGATGATTACGACGACGGTGGCGGCGACGGCGACGGCGGCGGCAGCAGCAGCAGTAGAAGTAGTGATGCCGAGAGCTGTGGTAGTGACAATGACAGTGGTGTTGGTAGCAGTTGCAGTGGCAGGGGCAGCCGAAAGAGAGCGAGAGCCAGTAGCAGAGGAAGTCAACGAAGTCAAAGGACCAAAAGGAGACGAATTAATATGAACAAGAACAGCGGTGGAAGCGGCAGCAATGAGGTGTCGTGCGATTTGGCACCCGGAAACATCGCCTTTGTTGGTCCTCGCACCGACATTGACAAGCGATGGAAGCATCCTTCGCCCCCACAGAACTCTTCTCTCTCTTCCTCTTCCGCCACATCCTCATCCTTCAACTCGCTCTACCCAGACGACGGGGACAGTGATGGGGAGGAAGAGGCGGGCACAGAAGCCAGGAGCGTAGCCTCAAGTGCGAGGAGTGCCTTCAATCGCACGCGCCGAGGGTTGGCAGAGCCGGAGGTGGAGCTTCTGCACCTGCGCTCGGTACACTACTGGGCGGCCTACTGCAGCGTATACGGCACCTCCAGTCTGGAGGCGGTCGTGCCTACGGGGGAGGAGGAGGAGGAGGACAGGACGAACGTTCTCCCACTCCCACTGCCGACAACAACAGCAGCAACAACGCCATCACCACCGGGCCCGAAGAGTTTGCTTGTGAATGCTATGAAGGGTGCGACGCCCGAGGGCATGCAGCTGGCAAGGGTGACATCAGAGTTCTTTGAGAAGGTCATGGCATTCTGTTCCACCGTGCGGGTCATTAAGTGAATGGCATGCCGCTCCGCGCGCAGGTGTGGGTGGGGACGCCTCTGTCTCTCTGCCTCTGTGTGTTTTTCTCGTTGCACTTCTGTCTTCGTGGCTGGGTCCTCCTGTGTGTTTCTCCCTCTGTTTCTGGGGCTAAAGTCGCGTCAATCACCGCCTTATTTCAAACACCGCCATCATTGCTGGTAGTACCTCCCCTTCATTTGGCCTTCGCATTTGTTACTTCACCCCTCCCTCCCTCCCCCCCCCCTTTTTTTTTTTTTTGCACTTCTTCGCACTTTTTTTCTTTCCCACTTGCTTTTTATTTTTTATTTTTAATTGCTGCCTTCGCCATTCAGCAGCTAAAAAGAAGAAGAACAACAACAACAACAAAAAGGGGACGACATCATGAGTGACTACGGTGACTCCTTCAACAGCAGTGATACGAGCACGACGTCGACCACATCCACGTCGTGTGTCTCGTCACCGAAGGAGGTGCGCACAGACAGTGTGCTGAGGCCGTCGTCCGTTGCCCCCCCACCCATTCCAGTTCCTGTGCACATGACGCGGGAAGCGTCCACGGGCTGCCCTCCGCAGAGCCCATCCGTAGAATATGTCTCTGCTGATTCAGCCGTGTCACCGCAGGTGGAGGCTGCAGCCGAGGCACACCACATCCCTGTTGTTGAAGGGGTACATGAGATTGAGGTGGTGCGGTCTCAATTTGACCCGAGGGCGGATTTGTCCATCACTGAGAAGCACCACACCTTGTCGTCGCTCGTCGAATTTGGGAGGGACTCGGAGGGGTCTCTCCGCTACAGTGGCTCCGTGCCCGAGGGGCCCGCGAAAGCTGGAGAACACTGTAATGACACTGTTATCGCCGTAGAAGAGGAGGTGGTTCCGTTGTATGCCGTTTCCGCGGCACTGGAACCGGACGTGGCTTCTTCGCATGCAGGGAGCAGCATCTTCAGCACACTTTCACAGCATCTCACAAGGGCACAGGTGCGGCCAAAGAAATCGAAGCACGCAGCTCTCCTTCTGCCAGAGAACATGGCGACGGTAGCGGAAAATGTTATGGTGGGTCTACCTTCCCGTGACCATGTACAGAGTAAGAGCGGCCTCGTGACTTTAGTGGCAACGGAAACGGAGGCAGCAACAGTGGTAGAAAAAGTGCTGCCACTACCCGAGGCGTCAGCCATTCAGTCCGCCCCACAAATTACGTTTGCGCTGCCGCCACTGGGATCACTGCTGCCTCCCGAGCGACAGCCGCCACACTCAGGCGAGGATAATCTGCTCACAGGGGTGCCTGCCCCATTGCCATCACGAGAACCGCGGCAGGATCCCAAGATTGTCGAGCTCCGTGAGACGTCCGAGGCGGTAGAACGGCTGGTGCGTGCCTTTGCTCTGCTGCGAGGCCATGTTGGCCCCCCTGCATCTCCCAACCACACTGGCGCCGCAGATGCATCTTATGCAACGAAGGACGTTGCACAGTTGTCGAATCTGCGGCGCCAGCAGCGTGCTGTTGGGAATACGGCAACAGTGCATGTCCACCAGTCGCGCATTCCACGCGCTGCTTCCCGGAAACTAAGACCACGTGGCAGTAAGAGTGATGACATGGATAGCGGGGAGAAGGACCGGCGAGTGGCTGTGGCAATGAATGAAGCTGTGGTGGAAGACGCCATCATGTGCCTAGTCATGGAACTTCTTCAACGGGACGCAAAACAGCCATTTGAGGATTTTGGCGCAGTTCGGAAGGCCATTCAGCCGTCATTCGAGGTTGTTCCAATGGGCGAATTCCGAACGCCTAATACAGCATCTTTAGGGCGGCAGCAGCGCAAAGCACGCGCCGTGACACGCAGCAGGGGGACAGTTGCCCCACTCTGCGTGTTTGATGGCGGTATGCGGACATTTGCCCCTGACGACGCGGAGGCATCAGAGTCTCTGTACCACAGCGTCATTCAGGCGCTGCAAAAGTATGTCTTGTCACATGTGGACACCTCGTCGCATCATGGGGGCCACAAACTCCCCCCTACAACCCCCCATTTTGCGTGGGCACTGCAGCTTGACCTGTTGTCCATCTGCATGCAAGTGCTTGAAACTCGCTTGATTGGGAAATGTGGCGTGGCAAAGGATGGTGCGCCCGTGTGGATTCAGTACGAGGGCTCGCCTGAAGCAGAGCCCCTCGCACGCAATGCCGTGCATTGTCTCCCGTTCGAGGCACTTGATGCACGGCTCCGCTCGAAGCCTATATTTCGCATGGAGTACTGGGTGACGGCCGACAAAATGTGGACTGTTGTAGAGGCGCTTGCCGCCTCGCTTCGCGAGAGCATTGTTGTCCGCGCTGACGGATACTGTGTGTTCTCCAAGGGTGAAGAGATGTGCATGATGGACCCCGCCACATTGTTCCCGACACGCGTGCCACTTTTTTCGCTGCTTCCGTCTGACATCTCTGGAGTGCGGCCCGATGACGCGCCAAGCACGCAGCAGACGTCGGTAGAATGTGAAGAAAAGAGGCATGTCGCGGGCGACGAGCCGCACGCCAACTATTTTGAGGTTGAGCCGGCGACGCTCGAGTCTCTGGCGCATGCTGTGTCAACCGCCACCACGGAGATTCTAGAAAGTGACAGCTCTCGAGCGGCTGGCAGAAATTATAGACAAAGCTATCAAGACGCCACACGGGCTGTTGCGGGAGCGGTGTGTGAGCTCCTGAATGACGCAGGCATCCGCGCCGCGGTGCAGCGGCGTGCCAAAGCGAACATGACCGAGCTGGCACAGCGCCGCGAGGCAAATAGCCGCTTGAGCCGCGAGGAGAGGGAAAGCTCCATCATCGCCACCGCGGAGGCGGAAGCGGAGCAAGTGGTGCAGCGGATCCTGCAGGAGATGCGTCTGCAGAAGTCCCGAGAGGCGTAAGTGATACTTCTATTCGCACACACACTTTGTGTGTGTGTGTGTGTGTGTGTGTGTGCGTGTGTGTTTGTGTTTACCGCTCCCTCGTTGCTCTTGTTAATATTAAATTTAGTTTCTGCCTCGGGGTGCCATCAACGTTTCTTTTTTTTTTGTTGTTGTTGGTGTTGGTGGTGTTTTTTTTCGCTTGTATGTTGTGGTTCCCGTTTTTTTTTTTTTTTTTTTTTTCAGCTTCGTCCATCTATTCGTTTACCCATCCCTCCCCCATGCGCAGGTGTCTGTACATGACACCGTCTGTTGGTCCGAGTGTAGGGTGCAATTTGAGTGGAAACAAAAAACAAAAACTGCAATGCATACATATGTACGGGTCTGCGTGCTTGTCTGTAGCTGTGTACATCATGTGGCTTGTGTGATTCGGTGTGCGAACGTGTGTCTGTGTATCCGGTGCAGGTGCTGTTTGGAAAGCAGGAAGGACGTGGAGGCGTGAGGGGCGTGGGGTGTTTTCTTTTTTTTTTTCGTGGGGAACACAACAAAAACGAGACAAGACAGGAAGCGGAAAGAGCGCCAAACAACGGCAGCTGCAGCATCACCGGAGAGAAGGGTGGGGTAAGAAGGAGGGGGAGGAGGCTGCTGCTGCTGCTGCTGCGGCGGCGGCGACGGCAAAGCAATACGAGGAAATAATTCCCAGAGCTCTCTCTCTCTCCTAACCAAAGGGGGCCCGGAAAGCCGAAGAATAATAATTGAAAGAGAGGCCGCTTGAGCTTCGTGTGGTTCTCCGAGGGCAAATACCTGTCAAGGTCATGGAGGAATACCGCGGAAGTGAATCGCCACCGTTGGAGCGATCGTACCGCCGGCGCAACAGCAGATCACCTCGGAGGGTGCGGCACAGGGGTGGTGGACATCGACGGTCACCCTCGCGACATCATCGCTCCTCCCGGAAGCGGCACCGCAGTCCCATGCGGCACCGAAGCAGTAGTAGTAGTAGTAATAGCAGCAGGAGCAGAAACCGAAGCCGAAGCCGAGACCCTAGTATTGACAGCAGCAGCGGTGACAGCCGGGGTCGCTCACGTTCGAGGCGTTGGCGCAAGTGGGGTTCCTCCCGCAATGGTGGGGCCGCCGCAGCGCTACTTAACTCGGAGCCGTTCAGTGTGAGGTCGGGTGGCGGCGTGCTGGAGCGGCCAACAACGGACTGGGTCTGCGGGGTCTGCAACAACCCGAACTCCGTGAAGCGGGAGGATTGCTACCGATGTGGGACGCCGTTTTCCGTTGCCGTCAATGCGACACCCAGCGAGGAGGTTAAAATTTCGGGCATTCCGAGTGGAGCTGCGTTCAGCGACATTCAGCAGGCCCTCATCATGCAGTTTGCTGAACACGGTGACACCTGCCGCATAGTGGCCTACAGCCTGCTGGACGGCAGCAGAGCTGATGCAAAAGGAATGAGGACTGCCTACGTGCTCTTTGAGAGTGTGGCGGAGGCGACAAAGGCTCTAACGTACGCGCGCTCGATACTGTTGGTCTCAGAGAATATGTGCCCCATGGAATTCTCTCTGCAGCGGCTCGCGAAGAGGAAACCTGCCAATGTAGTGAACAGCGGCGGCAGCGGCGGGTCGGGGCCATCCACAACGACAACAGCGAGAACAGCAACAGCTGCAGTGACACTGGTCAAGGGCCTTCCCAATTACCTGCAGCCAGGGGTGTGGAAGCCGGTAGAGAGTTTTGCA
Organism: Trypanosoma scelopori; assembly: GCA_030849745.1. Taxonomy (NCBI): domain Eukaryota; phylum Euglenozoa; class Kinetoplastea; order Trypanosomatida; family Trypanosomatidae; genus Trypanosoma; species Trypanosoma scelopori. The sequence continues at coordinate 16,983 of JASANX010001006.1, forward strand.
TCTGACGAGGAGGAGAAGAAGTACTTGGACATGCTTTCTCGGCACTGGGACAAACTCTCGCAGGAGCAGAAGGATTACTACGACAGCGGTGTACGAAGGGCATTGGCGGCACAGCGCCGAAGGCAACAAGAACAGCAACAGCAACAGCAGGAGAGCGCAGTCACTGCACCCATCACAGGGGAGGTGAAGACCTCTGTTTCTGCGTCTAACGGACCAGATGCTACCGCCAATGCTTCAGCGCCGTCTAGCGCCGTCTCAGCAGCCGAGAGCATTGCGAGGCGTCTCGCCGAGAAAAAACAGGCCACAAAAGCTGCCTCGGTGGTTGCGGCTCCTGCAGGGCACGTGACCCCTGCTGTGTCGCTGAAGGAGAGATTGGCAATGAAAAAGGCACAGCTGTCATCGGCAGCAAAGGCACCAGCACCCCAGGAGACGGACACTGCAGTTTCAGCCCATGCCTCGCCTGCGTTAGCCCTGACGTCACAAAAGGACGCTGCCGTAGTGACACCGCTGCATCTGTTCTTTGGATTCCCAATTCCCTCGCGCTTCCCCACAAAGACGGACTATCTGACCAACACGAAGTCGCCCTCCTTTCGCGCTGGGGTGATCTTTCGGTATGTGCCGCCCGCGGTGGCAGAGCGTATCGTGCCTCCGTCAGCCCGACCACCACCTGCTTGAGATGATGACGCATTGCGAAAGGCGGCGTGCGGCGCTGAGAAGGTTGTACCAATGATTGCCGTAAGAGCACGGGAAACAACACGCGGTTCTGTTTTGTCCCCCCCCCCCGCCACCCCTCCCTTTTCTCGCTCTCTCGTTTCCCTCCCGGCCACTGGGCGTATATATTCATTTTATGCAAAAGTCCACACATGCGCGTGCATGCACTTCTCTCCCACGTCGTCTCTTCCCCCTCCCCCACCCACCCACCCACCTCTGTGAATTCTGTTGCCACGTGTTTGTATTTGTTTCTTTCTATTGTGTGTTTTCATCATTATTTTCTTTCCCTTTCCCCCTCCTCTTTAAACCAACCAACCAATCAAAATAATAATAATAACAATGATTTTGTTGTCAGTGCCACTAGCACGAGGAACAGCAACAGTGTGATACGCCAGAGGTGCGTAATTTGCTCCTGTGTTTCAAGCCAGGCACGTACATTTACACACTTTATTATACGCACACGGAACGGGAGCAATAAAAAGCAACAAATAAAAAAAAAAAAAAAAGAAGAACAAACAAACAAACAAACAAAGAGATAAGCAGTGGGAAAGCAGCAAACAGACGACAAAAGGGAAAAACAAATATAAAAAACAAACAAACAAACAACAGAAGAAGAAGTTCGGACGATGCCTGAGCGAAAGCGCGTTTTGTGGGATGAGAAAAATCTTCAGGACAACGAGGCATACCGTCGCCTAAACCCGGTGAAGATACCGATAGTCGAGCCAAAGACTCCATACGTGCACGGCGAGTTTGATGAGGAGGGAAACTTTGAGGAGTCCAATGAGGAGAAGACGGTGGACAGCACGTGGGACCCGCATGTGAACGCATTCGTGCGCCGGGTGGTGGAGGATTTGTCGAAAGAGATGAAGGGCCCTGTCGCGCCGGTGAGTGCGACTGGACGGCCAATGCTCTCAGCCAGCGTCGTCAACGGTGAATTGCTCGAGAAGCAGCATGTAGAGGAGTTTAAGCGAATGCGTAGGGCGGTGTACGCGGACGAGGGGGCGATGTTTAAATCTATGATTTCCAAAAGCCATCACGATCAGGAGAAGGCCAATACGGAATGCGCTGAGGGATGCACCGATGCGAAAGGTGAATAGGAGTGCGTGCGTGCGTGCGTGGGAGGGAGGGACGGACGGGGAGGTGCATCGCATCGCTGTGTGGGTGGAGGATGGAATGGTGTCGCCTTTCCTCCTCCTCCGTTATTTTTACTCTTTTCATCATCATCATCATCATCATCATCATCATCATCGCTGATGCTTTGAACTGTGCGTGCTTTTCTTTTTTTTTTTTTTCGTCTTTTCTGTCTTCTTCCTTTTCACCTGCTAACGTCCCTTCCATCGCATTGCGGGCGATGTCGTCTGCCGGTCGCACACGTGACCAGTGCATATTGGGATCACTCGGGTGAGAGGCGGCGGGGCGGGCCTACGCATACGACCTTCATGGGACACTCGTTTCCCCCCGTCTGCTCAGCCCGCCACCATCTCACACTCTTTCTTTCTTTTTTTTTTTCTTTTTGCTTTTGCGTCATCGTTTATTTCTACGTGAGATTTGGCTCGTGGATTTCTGATGCACTGCGCGCCTCGCGCTGTCGCTGCTGGCGTAGTTATTTTCGCTCCCCCCCTCCTCCCCCCCTCGTTTATGCGCCACCTCCCCTGCACGCCAACAAACAATTAAACACACGCACGCATACATCGTTTCTATTTTGTGCACACAATATATATATATATATATATCTGCAAAGTGTTTTAATGAATGAGAGGGGTGTATCAATAGTGTTGACAGCTGCATGGGGCGGCTAAAGTTGGGGATAAGTCGGTGACGCCATTGGGATATGCGTGGGTGGAAGATAATTTCATGTTGTGGTGGTGGCTCCCGAGAGTCCCCGTGGCGTGAGTATCTCTGGTGAAAGAGGCGGGATGGCATATATGAATATGAATATAAATATAAATATAAATATAAATAAATAAATAAATATATATATATATATATATATATATATATATATATATGTATGTATGTACAGTGTAAGAGGGAGTGCATGCGCGTGTGATGTGATGTGATGTGGTGCAGTGGAACGTTGCTGTTGGAGTATTTGATTTGCTGCTCACATCCCTTTTCTCACGCGCTCGATTTTGAGGCAACGCGCCACATATTATTGTCGTGTCTTTGCAGTGCAAGGAGTGCGACTGTTCGGGCAGCGTAAAATCTCCTCGATGCGATGTCTGGGATTTGCGTGCACGTTGCTCCACAGGGTGCGGGTGGGGGAAGTGCAGGTTTGCCCTTCTTCTCCTGGCGCTTCAAAATCGCTCTCTTTATTTATATTTATATTTTTGTTTTCTCCCCCCTCTGCTTTGGTTCTTGCCGTTGATTATATATTTGTTTTCGCGCGTCTCTCTTTCTCTCTTTCTCTCCGTGTCTGTGTGTGGACGCATGTTATGCTTTTCGCAAGGGTGAGTGTGTCGCGAAACGACATGAGGCGCAGACACGTGGCTGCTGCTCTCATAAGCCTGCTGCACTCCATATTCACATCCTTTTATCTCGATGTATTCCTGAGGCGGCACGTGTCTGGCATGGGCTCTAGCACCGCTGCCCTGAACCACAGTAGCAGAGAAGCCCTTTGGTATTTTGCGTTGGGCCAGATCCTCTACCTGCTCTGGGGCGTCGTGAAGAATCTCGTCGTCGTCGAGAGGCGGCATGCAGATCTCTACCACAGGTTTGCAACACGTATGCAGATATGGCGTTTGTCGCGTTGTTGTCCCACGTGGGCAATTTTATTTGCGTTCTCATGGCTACCCAGTGGTGCATTTCTTATGCACCCTAGCGTGCATTTTACCCTAGTGATGGTGTTGTACGAGAAACTTCTGGTTTACTGTGAAGCGGCGTGGCGCAGGCTGCCGAAGGAAGAGCGGAAGTCAGGCGAGCGTAGTATCATCGTGGCGCAGGATATGGTGGGCGGTGTGGGTGTAGGGCTGGCGAGTTACTTGTGTGCGATGGACTGCGCTCGCCCTGGTGTTGGTAGCAGTGGTGCGGACTTGCGTACATTTCTCTGGTTCACAACGGCGTGTGCGCTTGTCGCGGCGCTTGCTTTCCTCGTCTGCGGTCGTCAAGAACCGAAGGGGCAGCAGGATCAGGCGCAAGGTGGTAGGGATGGCTGCGTCGAGACTAGTGCCATTGGAACTCCACACGGGTTCACTCGGTTTGCACAACAGACCATGGCCCGCCAGAGCATGAAGGCTGCCGTATTGCTCTGGGCGATGCAGGGCTACAGCTGCACCTTTGCGACGTGGTTCCTCAACTTTTTCTTAGTCCTGTGCGACAGTGCCGTCTCTCCCCTGCTAAGGGCCATGCTGCTGCTTCTCGCGTTCATTGCCCCGCACGCAGTCGCTGACGCTGTCTTCCCATTTATTCGAAAGTATGGAATGAAGCGAGTTGTACGCGTCTTGTTGTTGTCACGTGCTGTTGTGGGTGTAGTCATGGTTTATGTTTCTCTGCAGTGCAACATGTCTGCTCCTCATGCCGGTGCAAAGATGTCCTCCATGCACTTTGCATTGCTGCTTATCGGGAATCGGCTGCTGACAGATACGCTTCGTCGTATGCAGGAGTTGATTCTGTGCGATTTGACACACGAAGACTTTGTCATATTTTCCAGGCCCTACCCCATGACATGTGCAATACAGCACTTGCTTGTCATGTTCTTCACGCCGTTTCAGGGCTTGGCTCTTGTGCTGACGTGCCTCTTCCTCGCGCGCATGCAAGTAACGAATCTCGGGTGTGGCCTCGGGGATGTCGCGTGGATCGCTGGAGGCACCGTGCTGTCAACGTCGCTCTTGATGTTATGGGGGTGGCAGCGGTACTACAACCTCGACGGGCTTCATCTGCAGTTTGTGCAGATGGCGGTGCGCAAGCGTGCGGATACCGATGCAGGAGTGGTATAAACATGGAATGCAAAATTAAATATATATATATATATATATATTTATTTACTTGTGATGACTCCTGTTTGTGCGTTTCTGGAAATGAGATGATTCGCATGGGCATTGATCACCGAGTTTTTTTTTTTTTTTCCTTTCCTTCTGGTTGTTGTTGTTGTTGTTGTTTTGTTTGTCTGCGGGGAAGGAGCAAGCAATGTATTCGCTGCATTTTGGCGGTGTTGTTCTTTTCATTTGTTTTGTGCGGTAGCGCCGTTTCTTTTCACCGTGTTGACTGCTGGCTGCCACTGATGTCGCTTTTTATTTTTATTCCTTTTTATTTTTTTTTCGGGGTGGGGGTGCTTGTTTCATTTCTGTCGTCTTGCCTTGCGCTGGGCGTGGGTCTGGCGGCGTTTACTGCAGTAGCAACAATACCGCAGAGGACGGGGGGGGGAGCAGGAGGGCAGGGAAGATCAAATAGGCGACCAGCTAAGCAATCTATCCGGCCGTCCGTTAGTCAGTGCGGGAGGGCGGGAGCGAGACACCATGGCGTCCCGACCAATGACGGGAATGCGCTCTCAGACGGGGTTTGGCACGACGGCCACCGCGCATGGCCCCACAACATCGGGCGGGATCCGACCGACGACGACGTCTGGCGGCGGCACCACGCTGGGGCGCATCCAGGCGCAGGTGCAGGACGGGAACTTCACCTCAACGGTGTACGCATATATCCGAGATCACCAGTACGACGAGGCAATTGAGATTCTGCTGCAGCAGCTGGATGAGTTCCCTCGCAGCCGTGCCGCCATCTCACTCATTGCGTACTGCTACTACCACGTGGGCGACTTTGCAGAATCAGCACGGATGTACCAGCAGCTGGTGAAGATATGCCCCCACGTGGAGGAGTACCGAGTGTACCTCTGCCAGGCGCTCTTCAAGGCAGGGGCCTACGCGGAGGCGAGTAAGATGTGCAGCATGATTGAATCCGAACAGTACGAGATGCGGCTGACGAAGTTGCAGGCCTCCATCGCCTACGAGCAGGAGGAGATTCCGCAGACCAAATCGTTTCTTGAAAAGTGTCCCGCCGAGGATCCCGACGTGATAATTCTGCAGGGCTGCGTGCTGTGCAACGAGGGTAGTTACGAGGAGGCACTGGCCAAGTTTCAAGAGGCACAGACAGGGCTCGGCTTCAAGCCGGATCTCGCCTACAACATCGCTCTGACGTATTATCGCATGCAGCAATACGGCCCGTCTCTGAAGCACATTGCGGAGATCATCGAGCGCGGCGTTCAGGAGCACCCGGAGCTCAACATTGGCAGCAACACGGAGGGCAACGAGGCACGATCGGTTGGCAATACACAACTTCTGAAGGAGACGGCGCTCGTAGAGGCGTTCAACCTCAAGACAGCAATAGAGTTCATGATGAAAAATGTCCCCGCCGCGAAGGAGGCCCTCACTGACATGCCGCCACGCCTGCAAGAGGAACTTGATCCTGTCACGCTGCACAACACGGCGCTGGTGAACATGCCGGAGGATCCTTCCAGCGGATTCAGCAAGTTGAACTTTCTTCTGCAGAACCCACCGTTTCCACCAGAGACGTTCCAGAACTTGTTGCTCTTCTACTGCAAGTACCAATATTTTGATCTCGCCGCAGACGTTTTGGCGGAGAACCCGCACCTCAGCTGGAAGTACCTTTCGCAGAAGAATCAAAGCCTTTACGACTTTCTCGACGGCCTCATCACGGCGCAGACGTCGCCCGCTGAGGCGTACCGCAAGTTTGACATATTGGCGCAGCATCATATAGATCAGCTCCGCAAGCTCACAAAGAAGCTTCAAGATGCAAAGCAGAGTCAAGAGAAGGATAGCGTCCGTAATGCGCTTCGGAACTACGACGATGCTCTGGAGGAGTACATCCCGGTGCTGATGGCGCAGGCGAACATTTATTGGGAAATCGAGAATTACCCAATGGTTGAAAAGCTCTTCCGTCAATCGGCGGAGTTCTGTTCAGAGCATGAGATCTGGAAGCTAAATGTGGCTCACGTCTTCTTTATGCAGGAGACAAAATTCCGCGAGTCCATCCGCTATTATGAACCAGTAGTAGAAGCAAATGAAGAAAGTCTTCTGAACTGCAGTGCCATTGTACTGGCCAATTTGTGCGTTGCGTACATTATGACGGCTCTCAATGACAAGGCCGAGGAAATCATGCGGCGCATTGAGCGTGAGGAGGAGAAATTGCTCTACGCAGACCCAGAGAAGCAGCCGCTGCACCTCTGCATTGTAAACCTCGTCATCGGCACGCTCTATTGCTCAAAAGGCAACTTTGAGTTTGGCATCTCGCGTGTGGTCAAGTCATTGGAGCCGTACCACCGCAAGATCATGACAGACACGTGGTTTTACGCAAAGCGGTGTTTCCTGGCGCTCGCCATGCATCTCGCAAAGCACATGGTGGTTTTGAAGGATGCGACGTTTGATGAGATCCTCAACTTCTTTGACCAGGCGGATCACTACGGGGAAAAGATCCCTGCCTTTGTGCATCCCGACCCAAACAAGCAGGATATCTCCCCCAAGAACACTGTGCGATGGGAGGCACGGCAGCTCAAACACCTCTATCTGCGGATTTGCAAGTAGGTGTAGCACGACGGGGGTTGGGGCAGTGGTGGGGGTGTTTCCTGGCGCTCTCCGACGAATGTAGGCTGCTGCCCCATCCTCGTCCTCGTCTTCATCATCATCATTATCATCATCATCATCCACCTCCCATTCCCACATGTAGAGCTGGAATGCAAGGACAAGGCTCCTCGCGCGAGACAGCGTCAGCACGAGACGGAAGGATGTGGTCGGTGGGGGGGGGGGGGCGGGCGGGGGAAAGAAAAGGGGCTGTGGGGGGAGAGCGAGAGGACGTGGGCTTGCATTTGTTCCTCCTCTCTTTTGCATGAGCGGTTCACACATGCCGTTGCCGCTCGCTCTCGCTCTATTCTCTGCTCATGCAAATGGATTACTTCACTGTCATTCTTCCGTTCTTGTAATACATACAGATATCTGTATCTATATTTCTATATATGTATGTATATCTGTGTGTATGTGTTAGGATGTCTCAAAGCTGTTGTGCTTGTGTTAGAAATATGCGCAAATATGAGATCTGTTTGTTTATTTTTCTTCTTTTATTCTTTCTTCCCATCTTGTCATCATTCTTGCCGCCGCCACTAGAGTTGCCTCTGGGCTGGCACTCTGGCGCAGCTGTTGGGGGGGGGGGGGGGGGGGGGGCCCG
>JASANX010001006.1:24918-78018 GCA_030849745.1 Trypanosoma scelopori
GAATGGATTGCATGAATGTTTCTGCACTGCATGCTTCTCCTCGGTGTGCCCCAATTCTTCTGGTTTGTGCATCGCGTAGGTTAGAGAACGGGGTGGTGCACACATTAGATGAAGCTCAAGATCCTGGACTGCAGGAGGCATGAGCACTCCGCGGGCGAGACGCTGGAGTTTCAGTTGGCCGAGGTGGATAACTCATTCGCCAACGGACTGCGGCGCGTCCTCCTGGCGGAGGTGCCGGTGCTCGGGGTGGAGTCGGTGACAATCATCCAGAACACGTCTGTTCTCCCCGACGAAATGATTGCACACCGAATTGGCCTTGTTCCACTCTACTCGATGAAGGCAAGGCGGATGCAGTTTTCCCGCGACTGCCTCTGCGGTGGAGACGGCTGCGGCGATTGTCAAATCACGGGGGTGCTGAATCTGCGCTGCCCGGCGGACCAGCATAGCCTCCAGGTGTTCGTGGATGCACTGAAGATCGATGATGAGGAGGTGTACCCTGTGAGCTCCGAAGAGCGTGGCATTTGGCTGCTGACGCTTGGCCGCTCGCAGGAGCTGAACCTCCGGGTCGTTATTCGCAAGAACATCGCCAAGACACACGCAAAGTTCATGCCGGTGTCGGCTGTCGCGATGCGGTATACGCCAGACATTCTGCTGAACCTCGACGGGTTTGCAAAGCTGGACGCCGAGCAGCGACGCCAGTGGGTGGAGCGATGTCCGCGGCAGGTGTTCCGCTACGACGAGCGAGCAGAGCAGGTGCTGCTTGCCGATCCTGACGCCTGCATCTTTTGCCGAGAATGCTTGTCAAAAGAGCCACCTTTCAACAAAATCACGGAGCCGCTCGTGCTGGTACGTCAGAAGCAGGACAAATCCGGTTACTACAACTTTATCTTCACCGTAGAGTCTACTGGCGTCCTGCCAGTGCTGCAGATCCTGTACGACGCCATCGAGGTGCTTCGGCAGAAGCTCGAGCGTGTGCGTGTTGGTCTCACGGAGGACCCCAACGCAGAGGAGATGGTGCTGACACGTCCCATTGGGGGTGCGCCAACAGCGCCGGTTGTGGTAAACGAAGACGTTGTGGAGCGTGATGGGGCCGAGGATAATCTTACTTTTGTGATGAACTGACAGAGCACAGCGGCCGGGTGCGCTCCCCGGCTGTAAGCACTAGTCCTACCAATGATCACCATTACCACTATCACTACCAACAACAGCAAAGCATGATAGGACGTGTCTTTCAATGGCGTGCTCTTCCCTTTTTTTTTTTTTTTGTTTGTTTGTTCGTTCTGGTCTCGTGTCAGACTTCCTTCTATTGAATTTTTTTTGTTTTTCTGGGCGGCGTGGGCGTTTAAATTCACTTCTTTTTTTTTTTTCCTCCATCTATTTGTTTTTAGTTGTTGTTTTTGTTGTGGTGGTGGCCATCTCTCTTGGAGGAGGAAGCAGTGGTAGTGTGACACCAGCGGAGAGGCGGAGGAGCACATACACATACACATATATATACATATACATATATATATATATATGAGGCCCGCTAAACCACATGCGCGACTGCAGAATGTGAGCCCCCACCGCGCAAGGCATGCACGCGTTCCACAAGAGCCGTCCGTCCTGCAGGAAGGCGTCTTGCGCATGACGGAAAAAGGTCGTCTCCCTCAAGATGTGGATCTCGAGCGGTTACTCACAACCGACGGCCCGTTGAGAGCAAAGAGGGTGCAGGTGCACCCGTTTGGGAAGCGAATGGCCTCAAAGGTGATGACGAATGCCTCGCCGTATAATCGGTTGAATGGTGTGGTGCTGGACGTGTTGGAGATCAGCAAGATACCGGGTAAGCTGAACCTGAAAGATCTCAGGGAATGGGAGTGGGCGCATCGAAGTGAGCTGACTGACACGTCTAGTGCCAACACATCGTCTCACATTGAGGGAGAATCTCGGAAGCAGACAGTAGTGCCGCCGCAGTCAAGGAGGGACACAAGAACGTACGCCGAGCTACTGGACGTGTATTCGATGCACGAGTTCATTATTCGGAAGGGTGTCACGCTCAGAAGTACACCCGAGTTTGCCTCATTCAAGCGGCGCTACATTGCTTGTTGGGGCGATGTGGAGCTTGTCATACGAAGGTTGGAGGAGTTCCTCAATAGCTACGGCATCGAACTCGCCTTTGTGGATGGAAAGAAGGTTGCAGAACTGGCTGCGTTTCAGGTGCATGACATTCTCTCGCATGAGAACTTGTTGCAGTGCTTCGCTAACCGTGAAGATCTAGAGCCACTTACCAAGAGCGTGGGGCGGCAGTATTCATATGGTGTTAATGGTCACTGCCTCGCTGCAGAGAAGATTCAGGCAACATGGCGCATGTACATGCACCGCATTGCGTACCGGCACTTGCTTGTAGGCATCCGAGCTGCCATAATTATTCAGCGTAGGTGGGCGCTCTACAGGTCGCACTGCATGACGAAGAAAACCATTAGGGCGCGAAATGAGACGCGACTACTACGGTGGAAGAAAACAATGGAGGAATTTGTAGTGAAATGGCCACTGATATCGAAGGGTCGCCGTACAATTATTCACGTGCCATCCCTCTCATGTCCTCGTTTTCAGGCGAAGCGCGTTCCGTTTTACTTTGTGCTGCAGATGGGGCAGCTCATGCGTCTGGCCGATCTACGCGATCCTAACGTTGATGTAATTCTTCTTGCGCCGTTCAGGCCGGAGCCAGAGGTTCTGGATTACTACCACACTCTACTAGATGATGCCGGTGTGTGGGATTTACATCGACGTCTGACAATACTAGTCCCTGATGATGCGAGGCGGCTTCCGGAGGGGCTCAGCCTCACACGGTTAGTGCTGTTTAGCTCTCGGCTGATGAAGTGTCTTGGGGCCCTGTGTCGGGGTCGCTGCGCCTACATTGTGCCAGGTATTATTGGTCCCGAGGAGCTTTCCTTTGCTATTGAGCTCAATGTGCCGATGCTTAGCGCGGATCCCACCGTTGCACAGGCCTTTGGCACCAAAAGCGGTTGTTGGCGCCTTTTAGATTTGGCGAATGTGCCCGTGCCTGTGGGTGCACGCAAGCTGCGCAGCACGCGGGAGTTGCTGCGCGCTTTGGCGACGCTAATGCTGGAACACCGCGAGGTCACCCGGTGGCTGGTGAAGCTTGAAACGGAGTTCTACAGCCGTGGACACGCGTATTTTGATGTGAATCGCATTCGGGTATTAAAGGGAGACGACGAGTCGCAGAAGAACTTTATTTGTGTGCTGGCTGAGTTGGAGGAGCATGCAGGGAAGCGGGCACGCCTGGTGCACCCCAACAGTTACCCGGATTGGGAGGCGTATGCGGCGATGTTTGATGTCGTGGGTGGGTGTGTGGAGGCTGTGCCAAACCGAATCAAGTCATCTTTAACGGCAAACCTCTTCATTGAGCCCACAGGTGCGGCGCACCTGCACTCCGTAGTGGAGCCGATGCTTGCCCCCGCCTTCACCGTGATGGGCTGCCGCTTTCCTACTCAGAACTTCAAGTGCTACGACGCGGTTCGTGACGCAGCCATGAGTGTATGCAAGGCTGCATTTTGCAAGCGTATCATGGGCTACATCTCCGTGGATTTTGTATTGTACGAGGTTGTCGATGAGGAATCATTGCGACTCTGTGCTGTTGACGTGGATCTGTATTTCTCCAACAACGCCTCTGCGCATCAGTTTGCTTGTTTGGTAACCGATAGCAACTGGGACAATGTAACCGGTACGTGCGTACTCCGAGGCACGCAAGAGAGTCTCTCGTACGCGTACAGTGGGATGATTTACAGTCCCTTTCTTTCAGCAGTGCGCCACGCTTCATTCTTCTCACTGTGTCACGCGAGGGGGCTCTCGCTCGATCGGGAGCGGCGGGCGGGTCTTGTGTTCCATATGGTAGACGTTTTGCTGCGCGGATGCCTTGGCGTGCTGTCTGTGGGGACGAAGCGGAGGAGCGTTGTGGGGATGTTGAAGGAGTTCCAGACGCTGTTGAACCTGGAGCTGCCGAAGCAAAGTGAACACTCCGCGGAGAGCAACTTTATGTACTTCTCCTCTGCAATTCAACAGCTGATGCGCTCCGTCAGCACCTCAGGCGAAATGTAAAGGGTTGAACGGAAGATGTCTGTGCGGGCGGGCGGGAGGAAAAGAAATGCGAGGAACTGCGTTCATGAGTTTCTGTCTTTTTTTCTTTTTTGTTTTCTGTTCGTCGCGCTTGCGTTGGCTTCTACACACTTTTCCCCCGCCCGCTTCTCGTTCGCGGCAGTGAGGGAAGCGTATATATATATATATATATATATATATATATATATACACTTTTTTTTTCTTCCTTTTTCATTTCTTCGAGGAAGAGAAGAACAAAAACCGAATAAAAAAAGGAAAGAAGAAAGAGGGGGACGAGGAACAAAACAAACAAACAAACAAACAAAAATCTTCTTAGGATTGTCGCTCTTGTGGTTGTGGTCACTCGAAGCGGCAGACGCACGATTTTCTTTTGGTCTATTGATCCGCAGCGGCAGTGGAATAGGAGGACGGTAGAGACATCAACGAGGAGGAGGAGGAGGTGGTGGTGGCGGTGGTGGAGAGGAAATATCAGAAGCGCACGTGGAGAGAGAGAGAGAGAGAGAGGATTCCACTGCAGCAACGGCAAGAGGGGGAGTGGGGGGTGGGGAATAAGAGGAGGCGGAGCATAAGGAGAGCGAGAGTTGCTGAAGACAACAGGCGACAATGGCTGATGACCGAAAGGCTGTCAGCATTGCCGTCACTTCAGATGATCCCAAGGCGAAGAAAGACGTTGAAAAGAAGCCCCGCGACACGGAGCCACTGAAAATGAGTGAAGAGGATGAGCGCATCAAGAACCAAGTGGAGCTGCTCGTCACGCGCGCTGGCGACAGCAACACAGCTCTTGCCGCCGCTGCCGTTGAGCAAATTATTGACTTGCTGAGGACACACACGGGAGGCAGCGTAGCGTCTGTTCCAAAACCGCTCAAGCACATGCGACCGATGTACGCGCAGCTTGAAAGGATTTTGAAAGAAACAAATGATGCGGCTCTCGCAGTACGTCTTCATGATGTACTTTCATTTGTGGCCATGACGATGGAGTTTCCAGATGGACGTCGCGGCTCGCTGGAGCACAAACTGAAGGGAACGCAGGACGATCTTGCGCAGTGGGGCCACGAATACCTGCGATTTCTCTGTGGCTCTATCAGCGCCGAGTGGAAGGAGCGCACGAGCAAGGCGGAAGGTGTCAACCACTTGACGGGCTTTGTACAACAGATTGTGAGCTACATGGTGAGCCATCAGGATGAGCCAACCGCTGTTGACCTTCTCATGGAAGTTGAGGATGTCAATGCTATTTTGCCGCTTGTGGAAAGTCACAATCACAGGCGCATCGCAAGCTATTTGGCTGCCGTAAGTAAATATTTGACGCGCCCCATGGACACACAGGCCCTCCGTGTGGTTTACGACATTTACGTCCAAATGGAGTCCTACACGGAGGCACTCTTTGTGGCGCTGCAGTTGGGCGACCGTGGCCTTGTGAGGGGACTGTTTGAGAAGTGCCGAAATCCATCGGTGTCTCTGCAGATGGCATTGAGCTGTGCCCGCTATAGGCTTTTCTTGGATTTTGAAGATGAGGAGGATGAGTTGCTCGTTGATGCCATGGGAAACATGCGGCTGTCGCAGCTGTACCGCTATGTTGCACAGGAGTTGGACTCCATGGCCCCAAAGAGCCCGGAGGATGTCTTCAAAACGGGGCTCGATGGGCAGCAGGTGAGCAATTCGACTGAAAGTTCCTTCAAGCTGGCATGCTCCTTCGTGAGCGGGCTGGTAAACTGCGGCTTTGGAAAGGACACATACCTGACCGAGAAGAGTGCTTCCTGGCCGTATGAGCAGACGGAGAACCGCCTCATCGCGACCACCGCCATGCTGGGGCTTATTCACCTCTGGGACCACGCGGAGGGGTTGCAGGAGATCTACAAGTACTTCTACTCCGACGCCACAAACATCAAGGCTGGTGCCTGCCTTGCTGCAGGTGTGGCTATGTGTGGTGTGACAAACCCCTTTGATCCGGCACTGGGTCTCCTTTCTGACTATGTTAGCGCGCCGCAGAAGGAGGTGAGCATCGGTGCCATCCTCGGACTTGGGTACGCGCACGCAGGGACACAGAAGGAGGAAATTAAAGAGTTGCTTATTCCCATTCTGGCAGACACCGAGCAGGCGATTGAAGTGCACTGTATGGCTGCCTTTGCGCTGGCGATGGTATTTGTCGGCTCCACCGACGAGGAGCTCGCGGAGACCATGATGAACTCCCTTATGGAGATCCCGGAGGATCAGCTGAAGGAGCCTGCCATCTGTTATTTGATTCTAGCGGTGGGCTGTCTCTTCCTTGGGAAGCAGGAGGCGGCGGACACACTTCTCGATGCCACGCAGACGCTTTCGCCCGTAATTCGTCGCTACACGGAGATTGTGGTGCGCAGCTGTGCCTATGCGGCCACTGGAAACGTTATTGTTATCCAGAACTTCTTCCACGCCATTGCTGAGAATGACGACCCTGATGAGCTGGACGATCAAGTGGCGGGCGAGGAGAAGCAGCATCAGCAGCAACAACAACAACAACAACAGGAATTCGCTGCCGCCTCGAAACAGACACCGATGAATTACAAGGCTGCAGCTGTACTGGGCATTGGGCTGGTTGCCCTCGGAGAAGACATTGGAGCGGAGATGGCAAAGCGCTCCATCATTCACGCCTTGCTTGTGGACACGGTGACCAAGGGCGATGCAAACATGTCAGGCAGGCATGCAATACCACTGGTGTACGCGCTTCTCTCCGCCTCCAACCCGAGCATGCCCGTTGTGGAGACGTTAAATCGTTTATCGCACGACAGCGATGTGCCAACCGCAATCAATGCCATTGTTGCCATGGGGATAGTCGCAGCTGGAAGCAACAACGCCCGTGTTGCAAGCAAACTCCGAAACTTGGCTTCCTACTACCATAGGGACCGCTTCGCGTATCAACTCTTCTCCGTACGACTGGCTCAGGGTCTGACAATGATGGGGAAGGGCCATCTTACACTCTCCCCGCTGCAGAACGACCGCGCGTTGGTGTCGCCGACGGCACTCATGGGGCTTCTCGGATTCCTGCACAGCGCCCTGCACTACGAAAAGACGATTCTCGGCAAATACCACTATATGCTTCTCACGATTTCACCGAGCATCAACCCTCGCATGGTGCTTGCCGTCGATGCGAAGATGGAGGTGATCAAGGACGGTGTGCAGGTGCGTGTGGGCCTTCCCGTTGATACAGTGGCTGTGGCTGGAAAACCCAAGGCAATCACCGGCTTTCAGACGCACACCACCCCGGTGCTAGTAAGCGTGACGGACAAGGTTGAGGTGGCGTCCGTGAAGCACCGTCCAGTTGCAGCCGTCGTGGAGGGCATTTTTGTCGTGGAGGAGAAGCCAAATGTGGAGTAGCTGCAAACTGTAATGCACATGCATGCACAAATCGCCTCTCAATCACACAAACACACAGACGTATATATATATATATATATATATATATATATATATACATAAGAGAGAGAGAGAGGCGATGGCGTATGCATATGCGCATTAGCTGAAAGATGGAGGAGGAGCAGGCGGAGGGGGAGACCGACCGACAGACGCACCACGCGATGGATGCATTGGCCGAAAAAAAAAAAAGGGGGAGGGGGGAAAAATATATATGCACCGAGGGCGAGAAGAAAAAGAAGAGGAAATTGTGGGGCGCGCGGTCAGTGCAGGATGTCGAATGACTCCTGCGGGAAATGCACTCGTGTGTGAGGTGGGGGTCTCTTTGCCGTGCATGACCGTCGCTGCACCTTTTGGGCGCCCAATATATTTGTATAACTGCAGACACACACGCACACACACGCCCCGATTCCCTGTTTGTTTGTCTGCATTTCCTTTTTTTTTTTTTTTTACTCCCCCCTTTGCCTCTCCCTCTCTCTACGCGTGTGCGTGTGTGTGGAGGGGGAGGGGGAGGGGGAGGAGGGCACTTTCTCTTCTTTGCATTCCCCACTACTTGTCATCGGATGGTGATGTAAATGGGACGCCTCGGGGTCTCGTCTTTCTAGTCGTGCTTCCCTCGTCATTCTCATCTACGTTTTTGTTTGTTTTTCTGCTGCTGCTGCTGTTATTATCATCATCGTCATTATTGTTATGGATATTTATATATGATCTGCTTAAAAAGCAAAAACATATGTATATATATATATATATATATATATATATATGTGTATCTTGTTCTTCCGTATTCTCCTTCCTTTTTCTCCGTCACGGCATGAATAATACGCCTTGCATGCATGCGGGATGTAGAGATAGCACAAGCCGCAGTGTTTTTTCTTTTTTTTTTTCTCTTGTGGTATGGCGTTTGTCGGGCCACTCCCCGCGCTTCCAGCTGTTCACCGCCTGGCATTCCCGCTGCTGCTGCTGCTGCTATTTTTTGTCTTCTGCCAGGCCAATGCGCAGCAGCAGCAGCAGCAGCAGCAGCAGCGGGAATGTCAGGCGGGAAAGGTCACCCTTCAGCATGTACTGCCGTTTACGACTGCTACTGATGTCTTTGGCAAGAACGCCATGGTCAGCTTCTTCTTCTGTGCGTTGGCGGCGGGTGAAGGCAGCTGCGCCGGCGGCGAGAGGGGTTATGTGGAGGTTGCAACAGAAACGGAGTGTGTGGATTCCTTCACCGAGATGACGGTGCCTCTCACGGCGAGCAAGCCGCAGAGCACTTATCTCATCGTCGCCAGCACGAAAAGTTCTTCCACATTTCGCCTGAACATGCATTGCAACAGCAGTGGCCTCCCTGGTGAGGTCTCCTACGGCGGCGAAATCAGGACCAGTAGGCAGATTGCAACGGGCAACTCCCTCCAGACTCTCTCGTTTGAGGCGGATTTCTTCTCCGCAGAGGGCTGCGAGGCGAAGAACTTCTTCTGCAAGACGGCGGACGACTGCGTGGGCACCTCATGCATCAATGACATCTGCATCGACGCCACCTGCCCCATCCTCAGCACAGTCTCACAGACCACTACGGTGCCGGCAAATTATTTTTCAATGCTGCGTGTGACGGACTGCTACGGATTTCCCGTGCAGGGGCTCGACGCGTCAAACATTTCGGTGCTCATCAACGGTGTCTCGATTGATGACCCGCCGCTCAGCTTCGACGTGGACAGTGTGCGGCGCGAGGCGTTGCAAAGTGGTACTGTGCAAGTCACAACACTGATGATCCAGCAAACTCGCCACGTGATGTTGCACTACGAGGACGAGCTGAAAAAGGCTCTACTGGCTCTCCTCAAGGGCCTTGCGGCGGGGCAGCCGACCAATCACTACATCGCTCTCGTAGTGTTTGATGGTGCACTGCAACCCATCACGGTGCAGTCTCACACAACAAACTTTGATTTACTCACAGCTGCGGTGAACCAGCTGCCGGTTGGCATGCCTGATCCCTTATCCACCAACTTGTACGGTGCAGTTGTCTCTGGGCTCGAGGCCAGCTATCGGATGGGCTCTATTTTTGAGGGTGAATGCTACTCCACGCTCGTTGTATTTGCTGATGGGTACGACACGGCTGCACGCATCTCGGAGAGGGAATCAATTCAGAAGGCGCAGTACTTTTCTAGAGTAAACGTTACAACGCTGGCACTTGGCGTATCTAACCGCTCCGACGACACCTACCTCCGCCAAATTGCGACATCTGGTTACTCCTCCACATCATCAACGGAAAGTATTGTAGAGGCCTTTGAGCAGATGGCTCAGCGGATTGCCTCCCTGCATCGGAATGTGTATTACGTGCTGATGTGCATCCCCAACCGAAAAGGGAATGTGAGGGTGACCGTCTCACTGAGCCCGCCTGAAGTGTACCAGAACCTGCGCCCCCTGCAGTACCTGGTGAACACCGATGAGTTTGGCGGTGGATGCAGCGAATCCGTGCTCAATGCTAGCATCACGGAGAGCCAGAACAACGCGTCTGGCTTCGCCAACTCGTCGATGCCTCTCCCCATGGGTGGCTCTATCAGCGCAAGAGTAGGCGCCTACGGGGCTCTCTTCTTCCACACCAACTGCGTCAAAAATTCCCACAGTGTCGACACAGCGGCGAATGATAAGGAGGAGGAAGAGGAGGATGTGGGATGTGTTGTGGACGCACGCTCTGATATCGCCGTGTCGGGTGATGCTCTAACAGTGCTGGTGTCATTCGAGCCCAGCTGCACCTTATCGCCCTTTTGCTTTGACGACTCCTTCAACAAGTCGTACACCTTGAAGGCCAATAAGCCGGGAAACTATCAGTTCATGTTGCTGTCGGGCTTGGGCCAGGAGGCCGTCTTCACCATCGTTTCTCACATCCCACCGCAGTGGATCGTGCCGCCTCCGTATCTGGACCGCAATCAAACAGGCGTTAGAGACACAATGGGCGTGATGGATCAAGCTGCCGTTATCATATTTGCCACGTCTACCGTTGTGATATGCATCAGCATCTGCATATGCATTGTCTTCCACTGCCGTCAAAACACCATGAGTTCATACACGCTGGGCACACCGTACGTGCGGGTGCCGGAGAAGGGGAGCAATTACATGTCACATTCGCTCTACACCTCACTGGACGTCCCGCAGCATCCGCATATGGACCAACAGATGGATGAGGTGCGTCCGTATCGTCGCGCACAGTTATAAGAGCCTTCATTTCTGCACCGGAGTTCTCTTCTCCCCCCCCTCCCCCCCTTTTTTTTTTTTTGTTTCTTTGGTTTGTTTGTTTGTATTTGAATTCCTAACGGAGGGGTGCTGCTGCTGCTGCTCGAATTATGACGTCTAGAGTAAATCCACGTGTATCTTTCTTGTTGATTTGTTTCTCTCTCTCTCTCTCTCTCTTTTATTATGATCATTATTAATTGTTATATTTGTGTTTTGCCTCCTTCTGCTGCCGGGCAGCTCCCCTCTTTCTCTCTTTCTCTCCCTCCACCACGTACTGAGCGATCGCCAACCAACACATCACACAAACACGTACCTACGCACTCGGACAGATGAACAAATATTAATGCACAACCGCCCCCACCGCATGTGATTGTTGTTTGCACCACTTCGTGTTTCGTGTACTCTGTCTCCCTTCTCTCCCATGTTGCCACCTTTTGCATCGCGGTCTCAGTAGGGGAAGGAAGCGAAAACAGCAACGCCAAGAACAACAACAGCAACAACGAAAAGAAAGGAAGAAACGGGGGGGGGGGAAAAAAAAAAAGAAAAACAAGCAAGCAAGCAAGCGAGGGGCTTGAGGAAGAAAAGTGTGAGACTTGAAGGCTCTTTAAACAACAAGAAGAAAACCAAAACAAAAATAAAGGGCGCAGGGGTGTGTGTGTGTGTGTGTGTGGTGGTGGTGGTGGTGGTGTTGTTTTGAAAGAGTAAACAAAACCCTTTTTTTTTGTTTGTTTTTCTTTTGTTTGCGCATTTGTTTGCGGCTGTCAATCTACGGAAGGGGCGGAGTCTCCCGCAATGGATTCAAAGGATGGAATTGAGAAACTCATCATGATGGAGATGGAGCGAGAAATTAGAATCAGCCGACCAGCGCATATCGATGTTGCCAATCTGACGACAACCTTACCACCGCCCATCAAACTGTCCCCGATGGACTCCCGCCTTCTGCAGGAAGAGGGAGACGCCATCCGAGTGGAGATGGAGAAGCAGATGCGAATGCGAGTGGAGCAGGGACGCAGTGAGCATCCCCCGTTGCCTTTGCCCATTCCGGCATCTCACAGTTCTTGTAGTAATCATGGCAGTGATGCATTCGGTGGTGGTGGTGGTGGTGGTGACGACGACGACGACGACGACGACAACCACAATGGGGATGGGGATGTTGTAGTGGTGCACGTTGCGCGGCCGGAGCGAGTCACAGGGGGATCTACACCGCAGGATTCATGCCCCAAGATGCACACACTGCAGAGGACTGATGCGCTGTCTAACAATGGAAATGGTGTACTAACGAAGGACGTGATAAATATGAAGTTTCCCGTTCACAATGAGTTCTCGTGGCGTGAGACGCTGAGTGATGGCAACATCTCATCGTGTAAAGGATTAGGGTGCGGTAGCGATGAGAATGCGCCGCCCGATGGCAAAATTGCTGTTCTTCACTTGCTGACGGAAAATTCAACAGCTAGCAATGAGGGCAGACCGGGCAATAGGAAGGACGACCACGACGATCACCACCATGAGAATGCCGAGTCGGCTTGCAGTAGTACTGGTGAGCGCGACACCGCATCTGAGGGAAGTCCAATCTCCAGTTTTCTGTCTGCCGACATCCAGAATCACAATGGCATTCTGTGCGAAACCGTCGAGGACGTGCCGGCTGCTTTTCCCGATGAGGATCCACCGCATGAGACGTTTGAGATGCATGCGGCACGCGAGTTAAGTCACCTTGGTTCTGACGAATCAGGCCTTCGCAGCCATTGTGTGGAGTGGCATGTGTATGAGACGATGCGGGAGTCTGGGCGTTGTTTGTATCCACCAGGGGAGGAGCGCAATGGTGACCTTTCCGCTCTGAGCGTGCAGCTTGGCTTTTTTCGTTCCAAGCAGGTAATCATCTCGAGCGCCATTCACGTGCAACGGTTGGTGGCGGTGCGGGAGCGGCATGCTGGGCCTGATCAGCGCTCTCTGAGTACGCTGCACTGCTTTTTTGAGCATGAGTTGCTCCAAGATCCCTCTGTGACCCTTGACGATGAGGATCTGCCACACAACAGCGCTGCTGAGTGTTTAATAACAGAGCGTGAGCTCACTATGCTACCGGTGAAAGCCCTGGTGAACAGGGCTTTGTCGAAACTGACATTTGGTGACCCAATTCAGGTATGGGAGAGAGCGCGCAATCGCTCCTTTGATCTTCTTCATAGCTCGTCTAGAGGAAACGCCGAGCGACCGACGACGTGCACGGTTGGCCCAACGACGAACTGCATCTGGGTCAACCAAGTAGAGACAATAAAGCCAGTCCCCGCTGTAGGAGTATTTACCGGCGGCACTCCCTTTCGAGTCGAGTGCACGAAAATCGGCGGCCCCATGATTGAAATACACGGGAAATCTGTCGACCCGCTGGTGGTGTCTATGTTCTTCTGCAGTTTAACACCGAGCAGCAATGTGAAGATATCCGAGACTTTTTCTTTTGACTTGGCGGTCGACATTTTTTACCCACAAAAGGGGCGTATGAACGTTAACCGGGAGAACCACGCTGTGGTCTTCATTCCGCGGGAGTTCCTCGCCTCGCTCTACCTCGTCGTGCGTGTCTACCGCCTTGCCTCTGAGGATTACGACAACTATGTTGATCTCTACACCAGGCCTGACCGCTACAAGAGTCACCACATTTCTGCGATGAAGGAGGATATGCAGCTGCTCGCTACGACGTCGGATGTGATGGAGGAGCTTGGGTGGAATGTGATACGCTGCTCGCAGGAGCATGACGCTGCCGTCCGATCTATCGAGGTGAAGAAACTGTACCGTAAGAGCCTTAACGATGCAGAACTCTTCCGGCTTGTAAACGACGAACGTGGACGGGGTACACTGCGGACTGTTCCCATGGAGCTGGAATTCACCCTGCTGGACTGCGGGAAGCATGAGGTGACATTCCCCTCGCAGTTCACCGAACCACGCCCGGAGGAGAACGAGAGGATGGTGAGTTTGCTCAACCCGGATATCCCGGGCGCGCGGCCGGAGACGAGCAGGTACGTCCCCTGCGCGATACCGATTCTCAATTCTGGCTTCTTTCACTCGTATCACAGCGTGTACTACTTCCGGCTACACAGTTTCAAGGTGGCGATCAGCGGCAACCTTCGCAAGTTGCCCAGCACGCACCGAACCTATGTGATGCAGATATGCGTGAAAGACCAGGATGTGTCACTTGCGGAGGAGGGGCTGCCGCTGCTCTATGGGAGCAGATTGTCTGGTCCGATACTTGAGACTTCCCTCTGGACCTCAACAGTTCACAACTGCACTGAATTTGATCTAAGTGATGAATTCAAGGTACAACTTCCGCTCTATCTAACGGATGCGCACCACATCTTCATCACACTCTACGCCTCGCATCAGAAAAAAAACTCCCCCCTGGAAGGGCAGCAACGGTTGTACAAGATCGGTTATGCCGCTTTTCCCATCACCCATAACGGCGTGGTGCAGGTGAAGGAGGATTGGGGCATCAAATTCGTTTCTGCAGATCAGGCAGTGGTGATTTCAGCTGGTGGATATCTCACCAAGTTTCCAGAAGCGCCACCATCAGCTCTTCTCAACAATGGCAATCCCGTTTTACGCGCCTCCACGCAGACGCGCACATCAGTTTACGCCTCAAACCGGATCATCGCTGGCATCCTCAGGGATGCTTCTGCCGCATTGAAGAGTATTGTCCAAGGCGATGATGTGCTCTCGAGATCAGGCTGCTTGAGTGGGGAAACGGCCGGAAGAGACGACGAATACCCCATGAAAATTGTGGCACTGATGCGACAGCTGCCACTTGCGGAGATTCTTGCATTTTACCCCCTACTCTCCTCCCTCAATTTTGCACTTATCAGCTCTCCATCGAGCACGGTAAGCTTAGCCTGTCGCACTGCAGCGTTGGACCTGATGATTGACATCTCGTTCAAGGCGCAGCAGTATGATGTGACTACACAGGCATTGCGACGGCGTCAGAGGCATCACGAGGCATTGAGCCCAGTGCAAACTTCCGTGGCGGTGCACCTGTATCATTTTCTCACGAATGATGTGCTATACAATGGACAGCGGTATCGCCTGTATGCTGGTGTCGCGGAGGCGTGGCTCAATTTACTGACCCGAACGAAAGGCGTCTCACCTGCGCGACCTCCGGCTGTGGGTGTCGCCCCAGAAAGTTCAGCTGCTTCTCCCGTTGCTGCTTCCCCCACCAATCGAGCTCGTCGCAATATTAAGAAGGAAATGGCAGATGTCTCGTGGTTCCTCTTTGGTGTAATATTACGGTCTGCGTACATCTGGGCCTTGGAGAACCCTCGTAAATCCCGCACGCAGCTGTTTGATCCCAGCTTTTACACCCTTGTGGGCAAACTCTGCACAAAAGTGCTTGACACGCTCGATAGTTATGCCAACAGTGGTGTTATGGCACAGCAGGTTGCCTTGTTTGTGCGTAATATGTGCAACCACTGTGATCGTGGCCAGATGTTGAATGTCTACCAGCACATTGTAAACTTTTTTGTCGAGCGCGAGGACATGGATGGATTGAATATATTTTTGAAGGTCATTTTGGAAGATGCAGATGCTGTTGTTTTGATGCTGCCGTCTGCATCCTGTACGAGCCCAGTTTATCTGACACGCATTTTGGTGGACTCATTTTCAAAGCTGCTGGTGGACAGGGACCGTGACAAGCGAGCGGCTGCGACAGCTACGCTCTACGAATTTCTCTGTCGTCTTTCAAACAACACGACAATGCCTGCCGTGGGTCTCAAGTGGGTGGCGTCACAGCTCTTTGCGCTGCTGTGCAAGGTGTCCTACGAGTGGAAGACGTATCTGCATCTGTGCGACACGACAGACAGCGTTATTGCTGTGGAGGACAAGCGTCAACTGGCGGTGGCAATGCTGTGGATTGTGTATTACTCCCCGCGAAGAGTTATACGCGATTGGCTACTCAAGAATGCGGACGACAAGAGCCTCAGCGGACTTATGGGGATCTTGACCGATGCTCAATCCTTCCTGCGCTACAATGCGGGTGTGGACAAGGCTGACCCGCGGGGGATCAAAAACCCAACCACCGAGCTTCGGGAATGGGATGCACGCATGTCAACATTTGCAACAGCTATTGGATCTCAGATGTGCAGCATCTTTCTTGAGGACATCCCACATGTTTTACAAACGGTTCGAAGGGATAGCGGGGCGAGCGTGGTGGTTCTTCCATTTTTCGTCCTCCTGGAGAGTCTCTTGCACTTGGGGGGCTCGACGGTTGCACTCCAGATCGGTTCCTGCACCTTATTTGAGGTTGTGCGTTCACTATTTCCCGCCATCATTTCTGGGACGACACGGATGAGCGCTGGCCTCGTGTTGCTTGTGTTTCGTCTGATGAGTAGCTGCTCCATGCACGTGCGTTCCATTGCTGCTCAGACCTTCTTCTTGATGTGTCGTTCATATTTTGCATGGAACCACTCACTCGCGCGAATGAAGACACTCACCGCGAATGCGTTGGTGTCGGTAGCGGAGTCGAAGGCGCGTAATTTACGTCTAGTGGGGCATTTTATTGAGTTTCAGCTGGACGATTTGTTGGAGAGGGCGCGGCGCGCGGATGAGGAGCCTTTTGTGCCCCCATCACCCATGCACGGAGCACACCGCCAAACTAAACTGAGCGGAACGGGTGGTGGCGCCAGTGCGTTGAATCAACAACACCACGTGGATCCGCTTTTTCTCTCCGTAGAGCGCCGCATTCCGATATCGAACTACCTGCTGGATGGAGCGAAGGGGACGACGCACCACGTGGATCGCGGAGAGGGTAGAAACGGCGTTGCGGTGGGTGAAGAGGGGAGTGACAAGGATGCACCGCGCTTCTCCGAGGAGTTTGCGACATTGTCGCAGTCGGCGCTCAGCCTTTTCTATGACGTTCTGCGCCTGCAGATGGATGGATCGATGCGGTTCAAGGAGGCGAAGGTGTTTGCGTACTTTGAGGTTGTGCGGAATTTCCTGCGGCAGAATGCCCTTCGTGAGGCACTCAAATGGCTTCACCGGCTTCATGAGCTGCACAAAACAAACGGCAATATGCCGGAGGCTGGAATGGTGCTATTCTTTATTGCAGCATTGTGCTTTCGCATTACCGAGGTTTTTTATCACATCAAAAGGAGAGACTCGTCGGGCGGATTTATGCCCTTTGGCCTGCTTTCCCACGTCTTCTGGCACGACTACGTGCGCGTGCTTCCCGAGGTGGATGTGCTGTTTCCCGCCGACACTGTGCACGCAATTGTCTCGGAGTTGCATGTTTGCCCTGATGAGATATGCTTCACAGCCGAGGGGCAAGTGAAGGTGCTGAAGGAGGCTGCGGAGCACCTTGACAAGGAGCACTACTACGTCTTCTCCGTCTCAACCACCGTTATCACCGACAAGTATCTCCGTGCCATCAACGACTTCAAGGGGGCAGCGGCGGTGCACACGGCAATGGCCACATGGTGCACCGCCATTGCCCAAAAAGTCAGACGCTACAATCACCGCTATTTTCTTCTTTGGGCACGTATGGAGCGTGCAGAAAACCCCAAGATGCGCTTGGAGTCGCAGGAGGGCATATTACTCGGCGAGCGACCACATGGACTGCCAGGAGGTCGCCCCATCAAACGAGTCTACAAGATGTCGCCCACCACCACTTTGCCGGAGTTCAAGGACTACTGCACGGCGTATATCGCTTCCTTCTTTGAGGACACAAGTCTCGTCGTGTTGATAGACGAGCTGACGGAGACGCTTCCGGCGCTTCCGGAGCCGACCTCGAAGAAGAAGCGCGTGGCGGCGCTGCATCAGCCTCTAAACCACTGCTGGGTTACCGTGTGCGAGGTGCACGCATGCCTTGAAACGGGTAAACCAATGCCTGCTGACGGGTTCGACAAATCCATGCACATTCAAAAATTCCAGAACATTGTTCACGTAGGCGTCAACTCCTCATCACCCACCACGGAGGTCGCTGGGATAATATCAAAGGACTTGATGAATCTGCGCATGTCCATCAACGTGTACAAGCTTCACCGCGCGTTTCCCTCGACAACGACTGCGATTGACGTGATGGAGGCCAACGAAACCCTTCTGGATGCGTTTGAGACTGCAAAGGTAACCCTAGAGAACCGCATCGAGGCGATAAAACAAGTGCCCGAGGATGATGCGCTCATCACTGTCTTGCGGGAGGCACTCTCACCCATGGGAATAACGCCACCAGGAACGTACATGAAGAATGTCATTGCTGCAATGGGTTCCCACACGGAGATTGTTGACATGGTGAAGGCGCTCAGCAGATTGGTGCGGGAGAAGTTGACGGTGTGCGAGAAGCGGGGCGCACCCGCAAAGCGCAGCAATGACTACGCTCTTGTCTTGAAGGCAGTCACAGACATTGAATGCTGCCTCATTGCCATGGTTGGCGAAACGCCCCCTGACGATGAGCGAGACGACTAGAGAGGCCAATGGAGCTGCGTAGGGGAGAAGAACACACACACACACACATTCACTCATATATGCACAGACACACAAACAGAACGAGAGAAATCCGAGCGGTAGCGGCTAGTAGAATAAATACATAAAGTAGAAGTTAGCTGCACGAGACCGTGAGCACGCGAGCGCGGCGGGTAAAAAAAAAAAAAAAAGAAGAAAAAGAAGAAAAACCCGCGCGCATGAGAGTGCGGGAGAGACAGGCAGGGAGGGATTGACATTGCGTCTGTGTTTCTGTGCGTGTGGTTGACATTTTTATCCGAAGATCTTTTTTTTGCCTTTTTGCATTCGATTTCTTTTTTTTTTTTGTCGTTGTCGTTGGTGTTTGTAAAAGCCTCCTCGGTTTTTTTTTTTTTCTTGTTTTGGCGACCATCAGCGTCATCTGCACGGCCGCGTGCGCATGGACGTTTGCGCGCATGCACGAGATCGCCTCGCACAGAGATGTGCGACGTGTAGATGGATCTCTCAATCTAACTGCCAAAATGTGTGTATTTGTTGGAGCGGGCTGCCATTCCCGCCTCGTTCGTTGGGGTGCGCAAAGGCGATATTGCGTGGTGTTCCACTCCTTCCTTTCGTTCTTGTTACATCAGCATTGGCAGACGCAACACATTCGGGGGGTCATTTTTCTTTTCACACCCCCCCCCCCCCCCCCCCCCCCCCGCCTTTTTTTTTTTGTTTTGGGTTTGGTGTGTGTGTGTGTGTGTTAACGTGGAAACAGCGGTGGCAGAAGTGTCTGGGAAACAACTGTCGGCAGGCAAAGTAGCCCCGTGTGAAGTGATGATGATCCAACTTCCCTCCACCGCCGCCGCCGCCGCGCGATTTTGTTGCACACCACTTCCCCTGTTGCCGCCCCTGCATTGCTGATCCCCGATGCGCCCCCCGCGCACAGAGAAAAGGTGGAGTGGGAGGAGAATCGATGTGCGATCGCAGTTTCGTCTTCATTATTCTCCTTCTTCCCTGCGTGTAATGCCAGTGCTTGCCCAACAAAACTCCTGGGGTTTTTTTTTTTTTTTGCCCCCCCCCCCCCCCCCCCCCCCCCCGCACACACACACACACACGGCTGCATTCTTCCACAGCTCTCCCTTTTCATGTTCTGCTGAATGGTTCGTGCACACATTCCGTCCCTCTCTCACTCTTTCTCTCTTTTTGGCTTGTCCACGTGTCTTCCTTGTGTGACGTGCCGTTTGTTTTTCTCTTTTCTTTTTTTTTTTCTTAGCGAGAAGAAAGGTGGAGATAGCAACGGCAGCAGGGAGAAAATAAAGCAATTTTAGCGGAGGGTGTGGGGGGGGGGGGGCGTTTGGCGAAATAGATGCCGGCGTCGTGCAACTTCAAGGATCAGATTACGGGCGAGGTGAGTGTGCCGTCGTCGTGGCGCAAAGAGGCCGCACGGCACGATGCAGAATGTCAAACTGGTCCACTGCGCACGTCGGACGACGCGGTGCAAACAACGATCAGCGCGCTGCAGGTTATAAACCGAACGGATCAACAGGTGGGCCATGAAAAGAAGCCGATTCAGGCCATTCTTGATGGCTTGCAATATGTGTATACAGGGGTGAAATTCGATGAGGAGAAGCTGGCCACCTTCCTGGAGACCTCCAAGGACGATGTGCTCTCGATGCTCTACCGCAACGCCAAGGGCAGTGCCTTCGACAACTACGAGCCCAACTGGTCGCAAAAGAACACTGACATCGCATTGGCGGCTACTCTGAATTCAGCATACGCCGTGGAGAGCGAGCTGCATGCCCTGGCCCTCAGTTGGAACTCCAACGGTTCACTTCTGGCTGTCGGCTACGGCCGCATGGACACAGTGGGATGGTGTCACAACAGTGGCGTGGTGGGCATCTGGAACTTGTCGCGTCGTGATTTGGACGTGAATTCCTCGCACCACACCCTTGAGACCGACTCCTTCGCCACATGCGTCGCATTTCACCCTACGCAGGCAAATGTGCTTGCGGTTGGACTGTACAGCGGGGAGGTGGTGGTGTACAGAGATGTGACGGATGACACCCCGCAGGAGACATCAACAGGCGCGGGATCCGTCTCTCATAGGGAGCCGGTAACTTTTCTTCAGTGGACAGCAAAGATGCATGAATTGCGGGAGTCCCACCGCTACACGCTCTGCTCTGCGGCTCAAGACGGCCGGGTGTTTTTGTGGACGTTGGCAAACAAAACGCTGCAACCCATTGCCGGTTTCACAGTGCAGAATAAAAAAGGTGTCGCTGTTGGTGTGCAGGGCGCCAGCTTCGCACGCCCGGGAGGCGGCATCGGTGCAAGCGTTCCCTCGGATGACGGTTTGCTTATCGTGGGACTTGAAAACGGCGAGGTTGGTCGCGCAAGGCCCGCCGCAGTGAGTGCATTGGCGCCATCCAGCAATGGGACGGCACTAGCACTCGACTTGGATTGGTTGGACGGTCACAGAGGCCCGGTGCAAAGCGTCGACACGTCACCGTTTCTGCAGAATCTGTGTCTGACGTGCTCCTCCGACGGAAATGCTCATTTGTACAACGTGCTGGAGCGCACCCCGCTTGCAACGCTGAAGCCCTCTGCCGAAACAAAACATTTTCTGTACGCCGCAAGATTTAGTCCATTCCGCCCAAGTGTCATTGCACTGGTGTCACGGAGCTCGTTTCTGCACATATACGACTTTCAAGCCTCGCAGCTGAAACCGGCCGCGTCGATCCAGGCGGGCGTGGATGGGGTGCCAGTTCTCTGCGTCGCGTTCAATCACGTGTCGCCCGAGTGGCTTGTCACCGGTGACGCGCGGGGTTGCGTACGTCTCTGGCGATTGCCCTCGTCGCTCATCCAGGCAACCGACATGGAGCGGGCGGCTGTGCGAAGGGGTCACACTACTCGCGCTGCCGCAGTCTCTGGCGCTGGCGGAGACAACGCCTTACGATCAGTTCTTGGCTTCCCTGTCTGAGGGCTGCGTGCGAAGAGCTTCCTTTTCCTTCTCTGGCCTCGGTCACCTGCAGCAGCAGCAGCAGCCGCTTCTTCCCCTTTCTTCCCTCTGGTGAACATCTTCAACGAACCAGCGGGGTAAGGGTAGGGTGCGGTGGGGGCTTGTGGGTGTTCTCTCATTATTCCCGCCTTGAGTCTCAGTTCCCACCCTTCCATCTTTCTTTCTTTCTTGTGCGTTCTTTCCACCCGAAAGGGAGAAGAATCAATAGAGACAGGGCAGAGTGTTATTGCACCAGAGCAAATGGTGTATCTGCGTTTTCAGCTAGCAGTCGTTGGTGCGCCAACGGTTGGGAAGTCGGCATTTGTACAGATGCTGCACAGCAACGGTGTGACGTTCCCCAAGAATTATCTCATGACGTTGGGTTGTGACTTTGTTGTCAAGGAGGTGCCTGTGGACGATGACAACACGGTAGAGATGCTCATCTTTGACGTTGCGGGACAGAAGGAGTATGAGACGCTGGTGCCGACGTACCTGGATCGTGCTTCCGCCTTCATCCTCATGTATGACGTATCGAACAAGATGACGTTTGAGGCCTGCACCAGGTGGTTGAGCGTATTGAGGAAAGTCAATAAAGACATGATTGGGTTCCTCATCGCCAACAAATCAGACCTCATGGAAAAGGCGGAGGTGACGGAGCGCCAGGGGAGGGACCTCGCGAGTGCAAATCAGATGAGATTCTACAAATGCTCGGCGATGCGCGGTGTGGGCATTCGTGAGCCGATTGAAGAAATTGCACGGCTGTATCTTGAGGCGTACCACAAGCGCATCGAACAACTCTCACAACTGAAGTGAAGCACTCGTGGCGGCATGTCTCCGTGGAGTTCTTTTTTTTTTGTTGTTGTTGTTGGTTGTTGTTTCTCTTCCCCTTTGCCACTCCCCTCCGCCCCTTCTCCCTCTTTGCATGTATGTATGCATGTGCGTGTGTGTGTGTGTGTGTGTCGACAATGTGGATTAGCTGAAGTGGACTGCTGGAGCGGAGCGCAGAGCAACGAGGGAGAAGAAACAAACGGGGGGGGGGGGGGGGGGGCGCCAAATGACATGAAACAATCACACAGTCACACAAACGCACAAAAGACAAAACACGACAAAAAAAAAAAAATGGATGATGGTCAAATGAGACAAAAACAAACAAACAAACAACAACAACAACGGATTGCCTTGCAAGTTGCGTGTGTAAGTGTTGTAACTTCTGCCCTCATCGTGGAATGTTCTTTCTGCCTTCTTCTTGTGCTCGTAGCCCGGCTGCGGTGTTTCCTCTGCCGCGGAAGTTGTTGTCGCGTGAGGGTCGCCAATCGTCCCTCACTGTGGGATGGGAATGGTAGATGACGCACACCTAAGCGCCTTTCTTCTTGACGAAATTCGAGACCGGCTGCCACTGTTTGAGTCGGCAGTTGTTGCGGTCGGTGGACGGCACGTAGTGGCAAGCAGCTCTGCGGGCAGTGCGAAGGCGTTCATTCCATTCCCGGTGGTCGAACAGGATGACTTTACTTCGAAGAGTTTGCGCGCTATTGTGGGCGTGGTAGAGGCGCTGCAGCAGAGGAGTTGCTCCGAGGTGTTTCTTGTCTTCATTGACGCCGGCGGCACATTGTCCTTCTACCGGCTGAACACGCTGCGTGCATGATGCGCGACAGCGATGCCCGCAGGTGCACCTGCTTCTTTCCCCACCCACCCACATGACGAACAAACAAACAAACAAACCCCCCCCCCCCAAAAAAAAAAAAAAAAAAAAAAAAACACAAGCGAATTGTGCCCGTCTGCTGCACTTCTGACGAGGCGAGGACGTGCTGCAGTGTCTCTTTTCCACACACACACAAAAAAAAAATGTCTCTTTTTTTTTTGCCCTCTTGTTTGACGTTGTTGTCGCTGCTGCTGCTGCTGCTGCGGCCGCGGTGTCGCTCACTCGGGGTGTGTGAAGGGGTGGAGAAGAAGAAGAAAATGGATCAGACGGAGGACCCCAGCTGGAAAAGGAATTGTGACCTCCTGGTGAATGCGCTACAATCCGTGGAGCGCTGCACCTCTCAGATACGCCGAAGCATGAACAGACTGACCAGCCCGCATAACATTGCAAGGGAGCGGGAAAAGACGAGGGAGCTGATAAGCGGCATGAACACTAATGAGGTGCACACCATACAAGATACACTCACACTCATGGAAAAGTACATGCGCCTGAACCCCACCCAGCTCCGTGGGCAGGGCGTTAAACTCACAACGGAGGCGCAAGTAGTGCTGGAAAACTACAGAAATTCGTGTGACGCGTTCTACAAGAGATGCACCGTCGTGGAGGAGTCGCTGCGCGTGCGAGGGAGAACAACACGTGTGAACGTTCGCGATGACGGTGCCGGTCAGGCGACAACCGACCAGACGTACGACGACGATGAGAGCACCAGTCTGCTGCAGAGAGTCGTCGTTGGGGGGTCTACACAAAAGGAGGAATTTGAGCGTGATCTCCAGAGTGATATGATGGCCGAGCGTCAGCGCGAGACTGCGGAGGTCGCCGATGACTTGCGGAACATTAATGAGATATTCAACCAGATTCATTCCATGGTGGAGGGACAAGGGGAGGCGCTGGATGTCATTGAGGGAAACCTTGGAGCAGCTGCACGGGCGACAAGAAACGCGGGGAGCCACTTGCAGCAGGCGCGGCAATACCGGGAGACATCGTCACGTGACAAGATGCTGCTATTATTCGTCTTGTTTTTAGCGTTTATGGTCTCCATTGTGATCCTCATTCGATAACTCTCGCTCGGATTGATGTCGATTGCAGGCACGTTAGACAGATGAATAAAGTCTCCCTCCTCACCTCGCTGTCTGTCTGTCTGTCTGTTTGAGCGCTTGCAGTAGGATGTGTGTATGCTTCCGATTTCCCGTGACATCTGCTTCCTTTCTCCTCCTCCTCCTCCCATCATCATCATCATCATCATCATCATCATCATCATCATCAAATTTCTCTCAAATCCACACAATCTTTACTTCTGTTTTCTTCTCATTGCTGTTCGTGTGCGCTTCATCGTCGCCCTGGCTGACGTGTTGCACGCCGCTTCAGAGTGTACCAAGTGCCCGACGGGGGGGGGGGGGGGAAAGGAAAATCAAATGGCAACAACAGCCGTGGTCACGCCGTGGACTGTCGAGGGGGATGTGGATTACGACAAGCTCGTCAAGGAGTTCGGGAGCCATGTAATCGATCAGTTTCTGCTGGAACGACTGGAGCGGGTTATTGGAAGGAAGCCGCACCATTTTCTTCGCCGCGGCATCTTTTTCTCGCACCGTGATTTAAATCTCTTGCTTGACCTGCACGAGGCGGGCCAGCCATTCTATCTCTACACGGGACGTGGCCCGAGCAGCGACTCGATGCACATGGGCCATCTGGTCCCCTTCATGTTCACCAAGTGGCTGCAAGACACCTTCAAGGTGCCGCTGGTGATACAAATGACCGACGATGAAAAGTTTTACTTCCGAAACATTACCATGGAGCAAATTGAGGCAATGACGACGGATAATATAAAAGATATTATCGCCATGGGTTTTGATCCAGAGCTGACGTTCATCTTTCGAGACTTTGATTACATGGGTCAGATGTACCGTACTGTTGCGCGGATTGAGCGTGCATTCACGGCAAGTCAAGTCCGTGGCTGTTTTGGTTTCAGGATGGAGGATAACTGCGGGCGTTGGATGTTCCCAGCGATTCAGGCAGCCCCTGCCTTTTCCACCTCCTTCCCGCACATTTTTCCCCCGTCGATGGGAAACGTCTTCTGCCTTGTCCCGCAGGCTATTGACCAGGACCCGTACTTCCGCCTCACGCGCGACATTGCTCCGCGCCTCGGCCTGCTGAAGCCAGCAGTGATACATGCAAAGTTCTTTCCGGGGCTTAGTGGCTCCAGGGGGAAGATGAGCTCCTCCACGGGGACGGCAGTGCTCCTCACCGACTCGGAGAAGATGATAAGGGAGAAGATCAACAAGCACGCCTTTAGTGGGGGTGGTGCGACGAAGGAGGAACAGATTGTTATGGGTGCAAACACGGACGTGGATGTCCCCATGCAGTGGCTGAATTTCTTCCTGGAGGATGATGAGGAGCTTGCAAAGATACAAAAGGACTACATGCTCGGAAGATCCATGACGGGGGAGGTGAAGAAGCGGCTGATATCCATCCTAGCGGACATTGTGAGGAACCACCAGGAGGCGCGAAAGAACGTGACAGACGACACCGTGAGGTTTTTCACTAGCGTTCGCCTCATGGGACCCGCGAAACCCAAATAACACACCCGTAAATAAATTTAGAGCATCATCGAATCACTTTCTCTTCTGGTCTCTGCGTGTCTGCGTCTATGTTTCTCCTTTCGCCGCTACTGTTCCCCTAATCCGAGGGCGAATGGAGAGATGCATGACAGACCCCTTTGCAGCTTTTGGTAATCTCACCTGTTTCGGGTTTCCCCTGTTTTTTTTTTTTTAAATCTTCTCTCACCGTTTCTATTTTTATTTTCATTTCATTTGCCGCTCACAACAACAACAACAACAAAAAAAAAAAACAACAGTTGGAAGACAAAGCGGGGAACATCGTTTCTCTGTGTTCTCCACGAGGGAAACGTGTTGGCCGTGAAGGCGGAAAGGGGAATAGACGGACAAGGTGGAGAAGACGACTCACGTGGTTGTGGTGGTGATTGCAGGTGGTGTGTAGTGCTTGGGGGGGGGGGGTGTGTGGGGCCGCAGGACGTGATCGCCTGTTTTATGTCGTTATGGCGTAGATGGCATGTTGCTGCCGTTGCTGAGTGGAAGGTGACGGCGTGTCCTTGCCTTGTGCGCTTTGCTGACGGCTGGTGGCCGTCAGAGGGGGGAAGCGAGCAGCAGTGCATGGCTGCACCACCTGCAAAGTTGTTTCCCTCATTTTGGGCCAATGTGGCGTGCCTGAGTGACCGGGAGAGGGATTTTTTTGTTCAGTGTGTAGAGCACATTCGTTACAGTGTCGGGATGAGCGCCACCGGCGGCGTGGTACACGCGTTGAACTATATGGCCGATGGAATGCTGAACGCCTCCTTCAGTCGATTCGCTGACGAGTGGGGGAGAACGGAGATGGAAGGTACGTCGATGCCAAGAGCCATCTGTGATGT
The DNA here is from genome assembly GCA_030849745.1 of Trypanosoma scelopori. Lineage (NCBI taxonomy): Eukaryota > Euglenozoa > Kinetoplastea > Trypanosomatida > Trypanosomatidae > Trypanosoma > Trypanosoma scelopori. Next base: position 51,148 of record JASANX010001006.1, read on the forward strand.
GGTTCTAATGCCTGATGGGCGGCCATGTATGGGCTGGTTTCTGGACAAGTTTGATTTCCAGCATTATGCCGCAATCATTGCAGCTCTCGAAGAGCGGTGGCGTGTTTCATCAGGATCCCTGTGGATTCTCAAGGAGCGTAACATATCCGCCCAGTTGGACTCGATGACATCGGGAAGCAGGCAGGATGGCGTCCTTGCCGAATCATGGGAGCTGACGGTTGACCGGATAAATTCCCATGTGTCTAGACACGTGCGATTTGCCGACAAGAGTGCTCCTGCCACTGAACAGACTGTCGCTGGGATACACCGCTTGTCACTGTCGCTTCTGGGCGAATTTACAAGGAAGAAGATGGAACTCCTCCTCGTCTCGTTGGACCGGTACATTACCTCTCGGAAGGCACTGGATGGCGCTGCAGAGGGCTACCCCATCATTTGTCGCGCCTTCGGCTGTTTGTTGACGCGCCACATGAGGGACTCAAATGGCGTGGACGAGCAAATGCGTGCACTCGGCGCTTCAATATGTTCTGTGAAGTGCGATGATGGGCTCATGAAGGTTTACCAGCAACTCGTAAGGCACTTGTTGGATACTGTTGAGGGCCGCCAACCGCCACCCCCACACCCGGTGACACCCACCCACACCATGACGTGCTCTGCATTATCAACCGCTGTATGCAACCTTCTGCAGGACTTGGGTAATGTGGATAGCATACTGGTGTGGTTTCCCAGGGTTGTGGCGCTTTGTCTCGTGGCATCTACGCCCAAAGAAAGGGATGATGCTATTCACGCTGCCCTCCTTTCTGTTCCATTTATTGATAGCTACATGGGCAAATCAGACGCCTTTGCAACTCAGAAGCACGATTCTGCTGAATGGCCAGGGCTGGATGATGAGGACTTTTCACAAAGTTCTGCAGTGGGTCTGGTGGAGAAGGCTGCATTAGATCGTGTGCTTTGCGGCACACCATTTGATGATGCACCCACTGCCGATGTTGCCACCTTGCCCCATACGGATGCCAAGCCGCACACTACTGCGTGCAGCAGTGGACCCTGGATGCCTGGGGTGGGGTTGGATTCATCCTTCTACATTTCAAATCTACTTGCTGCATGTGATGCACTTGCTGGCATGCTGGCCGTGCCCGAATTGCTGCAAGATGCGCAAAACGAATCCCAACGAGCCGTATTTCGCCTTCGGCACAAGGTGCGTGTTTATGTTCTGCGGCGATTCGGTTTTTCTCATGCATCAAAAGTATGGGCATCTCCATTCCGCTCTAGGGCTTTGCCCTTCCTCAATGCTATGCGAAGTTCACTGCATCTATCACCAAGCATCGCAGTCTTCCGATTCCGAAACGGCGAGCAGATGCCCAACGCATTTGATGCGGTGGAGGATCCATCTGCTGTGTTGCAGTCGCTTCTTCCAGCACACCTTGTCTCCCCCGGTTCTTGTCCCTCCTTTTACGTGGAGTGTGGTACCGTGCAGGAGTTGGAGGCGATGGTCGGTAGGGTGGGAGGAGCGAAGCGCCTACGTTGCTTCCATTCTATGAGCGACCAGAGGACCAAGATGGCCTTTGAGTTTGGCGCGGATGACAACCTTTTCTCGTCTCTAGCATCCTCAGCGGTGAAGAGGCTTCAGACCGGACCTGAAACTCGTTTCGCAGACGTGGGGGCTCACGTTCAGCGCGGTCGACTTGTTGTGCGCGTGTTGCCTGTGACATCGACTCCGTGGCGTGGCAGGAGATGATGATGATGTGTGGGCGACGAACGGGGAGCGACCTTGTCGATCTTTTCCTCTTCGCCCTTCTGTATTAATATGTTTGTTTGTGTGGTGGAAGAGAATGGCGCCAGTGCGCACATCTGCATTTCCTACACGCACTGTAATCCCGCACTTTCCTCTCTGTAGGTCTGAAGAGGTTGTTTTGTTTTTAAATCATTTGTTTATTTTGGTTTTGCTGCACATACGCACATACAGAGACTGAAGGATGTGGGGCCTACGACGTTGCTGCAGCCGCACCGCCCTTATGTGTTTCTCCGTGGCACAAACTGGCGTGCTGCGCTCGTCGTGCCGTGGGTTCACTCCTCAGGACATGGTCGCAGTGCACACATCCACAGACGATGCGGCTGGTGATGGTCATGTAGTGCTGCGATCTCCACCGGTAATAGAGGACGATGCATTTGCCAGCGAATTCGACGAACTCGAGGCTGCGTCGCAGGAGATACACGACTTGTGCTACGCCATGATCAGTTACCTGCGTAAAGTTGATCCGGATGGGACGAAGGACCTCTTCGAGAAACGTTGTGCTCGCCATTTTCGTGAGACAATCCACGAGAATAAACGGCGCCTCCTTCACGGGCACGGCACGAGGAGCCTCCGCCGCCAAAATTGCTACAGGACGAAACGGGAGTACGAGGAGGCAACACAGCTGTTTTTTCAGTTTGGGGAAAAGCTGCTGCTGCTCCTCAGTAAGGAGGTCATGGACCGAATAGTGGAGTCCGCGGGGAAGGGCTACCGGGACCACCGCCGTGACGGCGTTCATGCGTATCGAAAGCCACTGGAGCGGGCCAGTTGGCGGGGCTTCCCGCACCGCTGGTTCAAGCATGCACCTTTTGAGGTGCAGCAGATTCGCTCCGATATTGGCGAGGCAACTGTGGCGAACACGCGGACCATGCGCGACCTCTCCACGATACGCTCCCTGTTTACCCTCATGGAACCACAACACAGCTTCAGGTCCAGACTTGAAAATCGGATGTTTGAAATAACGCAATCGTACGACCCCGTTTGTGGGAGCGGCGTGCGCGTGTAGGATTCGGCAAAAAATTATTGCACCGCGGAGGAGCGACATGATGCAGCAGAACGCACGCACACACACATACATCTCTCTCTCTCTCTCTCTCCGTTCATTCGCACAATTTATTATTATTATTATTTTGTATGCATAAAATATTCCCCGTTTGACACTTCTTTCAAAAAGGTATATATATATATATATATATATATATTTGTTGGGTTTTCTGCTTCCTCTTCTCTTTCTTTCTCCCCCCCCCCCCCCCTTTGCACCATTTCTCCTTGTGTTTCAAAAAAAAAAAAGCATTTGCTTCATTTGAGTGTAGATGCGCTCCATTGTACGAGAGCTGTGCGGTGGTGCGCATGGTGCAATGGGTGTTGCAGTGCTCACACAGTATCGAATGCGATCTGGAAACGGTCCTGGTGACAGGCGCATTCGAACGGACTGGCACCGCTGCTACCCAGCACTAATGGAGGAGAAGGACCGCGACATGTATCACTGCTACTATCCGTATCTATTCGATCATGGCGATAAAATGAGTCTCTATCCAAAAATCCCAGACAACCCACGGCTGTGGCAGCCTGAGCAGCTACAGACGACGTATGATGCCATTCGGGAGGATAAATACGATGCATTTATTCGCCTCCGTGAGAAATTTCCAGAGTTGTATCAGGACACACGCGCCTGGGACAATCCCCCACCATTTGGCGAGTTTAACATGTTCTACTCGGTGCGATTCGGCATGATTGGTGTGAAGGCCTTCACGTGTAAAGACTACGACGAGTTGGGCAACCAGTTCGACTGCACGGCGTTCTGGTTTCCTGACAATCAGGTTGTGAAGCATAGCACACGAAATGGGGAGGTTGGGACGAACAAGTTGTTCGTTGGGGCAATGAACGTACCGCTGGAGTTCCACAAGCCACACGTGTCTGCCTTCTATAAAGCGGCTGGTGTGCCCGTCAAGCATGTTTGTTGTGGTTTCCCCATCACACCTGATGCGTATGCTCCTGTTGGGACAAAGTTGGACGTGCGCCACTTCAAGCCGGGTCAGGAGGTTACCATCACATTCCAAAACACAGACTATGGCTACAAGGGTGTCATGTTTCGCCATGGATTTGACGGAGGGTACGTTTGGCTGGGTGACTCCAAGTGGCAGCGCCGTCCAGGATGCATGGGGGCAGAAGGCCAGAAACGCATCTACCCCGGTCACCGCATGGCGGGGCAGACGGGTGCTTCAGCGGAGACCTACCAGGGTGTGCCAGTCTGGCGCATCGACTACAAGAACTCTCTCATCTACCTCCCAACGCTGATTGACGCGGATGTTGGTGCTTACGTGAAATTCAGCGACACAATCAACACAAAGGGATACACGCTGTGGAACAAGCACAGAGGACTCCCTGCGTTTCCAACGTTTATTCCATCCCCTGAGGAGGATATTTCCAAGTTGTCAACCGATGAGTGTCAGCTGATGAGCCCTCCCCTCTATGCCTACTTCCGAGACGAGTTCCCGGCCACCCAGCTGGTCTCCCAGACTGACGTAGAGGATGCGAAGAGCACTAAGCCAGCTACGGCTCCCCCCAAGAAGAGAGTCTACGACATGAAGAAATACTACGAGGCGCGAAAGAAGTACCGACAGAATATGCAAAAGTCGCGCAAGTATAAACTGATGGGTTTGCGCACAAAGGCACACGAGAAGCAGCAGGAGGCACGTCGTGCAAAGATCCTAAAGTATAAACGAGTGAAGTAATGCGTGCATCTGGGCGTTTGTGACTGAAGGAATGAATGGACGAGGATTGGCGATGGGCTTGTATTTTCTGCAGCGGTGCATCATTTCCCTCTTGGTGGCGGTTGTGGATATGCACGCAGGCCTGCATGCCATTTATTATTGACGTTTGCGGTTTCCCCCACCACCACCACCACCACCACCCCTTCCCTTCTGTTCACTACCACCTTGCGTTTTCCATTTTTTTTTTTTTTTTTTTGGGTGGGGTATGACTTGCCTGTTTTGATTGACGCGTCTTCCCTCCTTTTTTTTTTTTTTAGTGTGTGTGTGTTGCAGAGCTTTGTTGTGTTTCTTGTAATATATACATATATATATATATATATAGAGAGAGAGAGAGAGAGACAGCAGGGGGGTTGGGGGAAGGCCAGTGCATGTCTGTGTTGACATTATCTGATGCACGTCTGGCGAGCATCCTCTCCGCGTGGAAGAGGTGGCAAGCTGATGGAGACGGCTGCACTGTAATGTGCTGCCTTTTTGGTGAGCTGACCCCGAATACACTTGAGAACCAGCGGGGCCAGGCGATCCTGCAACATCTTTTTACGTCGCACACAACTGTTAGCAACATCGCAGTGCTCTTTTCGTTTGAGAAACTTTGCGTCCTGCACGATGGAATTCCCATTGAGTTGCCGCCGAGCACGGACCGCTATGTGTACAAAGCCGTTCGGTTCGATGACAACTGCACCGAGGTACTTTCCTCCTTTCTCACTGGCGCGTCTCTCGGATTGTGTCAGAAGGAATGGCACATACAGGAGGGCGAATTTGCATCCAAACTGATTCCTTTGATTCGCAATCTTGTCCCGACGGAGCGGATGGTTGAGGTTGCGCCGGTGTTGGGTGAGTTCCTCTTTGTGAAGGATGAGGCCGCGCTATCGTGCGTGGAGCGGGCAGCTGGTCTCTGCAACGTCATTTTCCGCCGCTTTGTCCGTGATTTGATCGCGGGGGAGATACAGAGGGCGAACCCAAAGACGCTGAGCCAACTCCGGGAGGAACTAAGCACGAAGCTCGAGGCGCCCACGACGGTGAAGGGGCTTGAGAAACTCGAAAATTTGCATTATTCCATTGCTGCGGGTCTTACACCGTGCGTCATGCACCGTGGGACGTATGACTCCCAAATTAATCTCACCGAGGTGAGTGCACAGCCGCTGAGAGGTGATGTCGTCGTCGTTCGGTATGGTGTGAAGAATTGCGGCTACACTGCTTTCCTGGCTCGCACTTTCATTGTAGAGACCAACGCTCCAGCGGCTGCGAAGGATGCGTACCAATTTGTCTACTCTGTAAGCGGAAAGGTGATGGAGCTTCTGCAGGTCGGGAGAAAACTAAGCGACGTGTACCAGGAGGCGATGAGTTATGCAGCGACAACCAATAAAACGTTGGCTGGGTTTCTGTCAAGGTCTCTCGGATTCTCCACCGGTCTATTGGTGCTGGAGGCGCGTGGAACGATCTCGGAGAAGGGCACAGCGACAGTTACTGCTGGGATGACGTTTATTGTTCGTGTCGTACTCGAAAAGGTCTCGGACGGCACGGGGGAATTGTTTGATTTGGAGTTGGCGGACACGGTTACTGTTAAGGAGGATGGGGTCCAGCTCAACACAAAGACATCCCGCAAACTGGAGGAAATTCTCTACGCAGCCGACGTGCAGAGTGACGGGGCATTCGACGCCGCCGCCGCCGCTGCCGCCGACGACGACGACGACGTTCCCGCACGGAATCTGCTCAAAATCACGCGTCAGGGTCAGAGCGCTGTTCCCCTCCTGTCGAAAGAGGCCGCTCGAGAGGAGCGGTTGAAGACTCTTCTTCGGGAGCTGCATGCTGAATTTATCGCCTCTGGAGGGAAAAAGATGGCTGCAAGCACAACAGAGGAGTTGCGTGTGTATGAGATTGGGCGTGTTTCGTATGGCGATGTGGTTCCGTACCCAAAGGAGAGCTCCTTCCCCCCACAGGCACGCAACGGCGGCATTCACGTGGATGTGGAGAAGGAGGTGGTCTTCTTCCCCGTTTGTGGGGCTCTGGCAGCTTTTCACGCCACCACAATCAACAAGGTTGATGTGAAGCCGGAGGGTGATTTCGTGGCCTGCACCGTCACCTTCCATTCCATTCAGGAGGCAAACATCGCATACCGTCTCAATAGAACAAAGGTGTTTGTTAAGGAGCTCAACTATCGCGCCCCCCGTGACGTCTTTACGGAGGTTAAGATTGCCATTCAAGGTATTCATCAACGAGTCAAAAACCGAGACGCGGAGCGACGGAGAGTTTCTGCAAGTGCAGGTGGGGTTAAACTTAACATTGCCCCCGATTCAACGAGACTTCCGCAGGTTAAAATACGTCCCACAGCAACAACCGGTCGCCAGAACAAAGAATGTGTTGGGAACCTCGAGCTTCACCAAAATGGTCTACGTTTTTCATACATTGGTGGTGCACCGATTGACTTGCTCTTTGAAAATGTGAGGCACATCATCTTTCAGCCCGCTGTCAAATCTGTCCGCGTCATTTATCACGTCACGCTAAAAAAGGGGGTGGATATTGCGCGAAAAAGCGTTGACGAGGTTCAATTTGTTGCAGATGTCATGGAAAGCAGTGAGAGTGTCTCGGGCGCGCGACGCTCCTACGAGGAGGAGATTGCGGCGGAGGAGCGTGAACAGATGCGCATTAATGAGACTAACAAACAGTTCATTCGATTCGCCCAAGCTGTGGAGAAGATGAGTAATATACGGACGCAAATCCCCGTCAGCAATTTTTCCTTCGAGGGAGTACACGCCAAGGGCCTGACAACGTTCAAGGCAAACCGAGAGGTTCTCTGGGCGATCATTGACAGGCCTCCATTCACGCAACGAGTTTGCGACATTGAGGTGGTGTCGCTGGAGCGTGTCATACCAGGCGGGTCTACGTTTGACATGTCCCTAATTTTCAAGGACTACAACAGGGCAGCTGCGACCATTACGACCATTCCACGAAGTAGTCTCGATGCGATCAAGGACTGGTGCCTCGCCGCGCGGCTCTATTACATGGAGACAACAGTTAACCCCAATTGGAAAATTGTGCTCAAGACAATTCTCGACGATGCGGAGTGGGACCCCTGGCGTCCTGGCGCAGGGTGGGCGGTACTCAACAACGACTTTGACGGGGAGGAGGAGGAGGACGAGGAGGGCTCCGATTCGGACGACTCCACCTACAACGAGGACGATGACGAGGAAAGCGATGAAACGGGATCGTCCTTCCTTGAGGATGATGATGACGATGACGATGATGATGATGGGATGGACCCAGATCATGATGATGATGATGATGAGGATGGCAGCAGTGAAAGCGCGTTGAGTTGGGATGAGATGGAGCGCCGTGCGGAGGCCCACGACCGAAAGCGTGGGTACATTTCAGACGAGGATGATGACAAGCCTCGAAAGAAGCCCCGAACCGGAACGGCGGCACGGACTGCACCCCTTCCGACAAGAGGGAAGGCGCCGCCCCGCATCCCGCAGCGTGGTGGGACTGCACCACCACCACCACCACGCCGGTTCTAATTCGTCATCTGTATCCCCCCACAGCCAGTTTTTTTTTTTGTTTGTTTGTTTGTGTATGTGTGTGTGTGTTTGTTTGTTTTCTGTGGCTCTTCGTTTTGACGGAGCCGCCCCCCTCCCTCCTCCCATCATCAATTATATATATATATATATATACACGCAAACAAACACGTAACATGGTGAGTAAGGCGCACAGACAACTAAGAGGATGAAAGCTGAAGAGAAATAGATGGATAAAATATGCGTGACTACGTCTTTTTGGGTGGGTGTGTAGAGGCGGTGTTGCCACGCCTCGCAACACTCCTAAGCAATGCTTTTATCATTAATATTAATAATCTTATTAGTTTTGTTCCTCGCTCGCTCTCTCTTTTTCTCTCTCTGTCTCTCTTCTGTTTGGCTACGTGTGTGTCTGGTTTCACACTCACCCCTATAATTCACACCACATCTAGTCTGAAAGAATGAAAGGAGGAGGAGGAGGAGTAGTAGTAGTAATGTGCTGCAGCAGTCATCCAACCGATCGCCCGTAACCGACAGGGCTTCGCCGTGTTTCGCCAAACTCCAATACATTTCTCACAATTTTTTTTTTTTTTTTTTGGGGTGGGTGGGGGTGGGGGGAGGAGCAAAGTCGTTGTATGTGGCCGTTTCACCAGTAGAGGATATGGATGTGAGGCGTGGTGGTTGGAGCTCCGTCTTTTGCCCCTGCAAGTTGCAGAATGACACACGCAACCCTCCCCTTCTTCTTCTTCTTCTTCTTCTTATTGCTCCTCATGATATATAATGTTCTTCTTGTTTCAGCTTCTTTCCGTAGCAGCTCAAGGCAGATGCAGAGAGCAATACGTGGACAATGGCTTGCAGGACTCATGGGCAAAAGGACCCTCAGCACACAGACGTCACACGCGAATGGTGATCGTTTGGTAGATGTGGTGGACTCACCGATAAAGGACGTGAAGGTTCTTTCTATGCGAAGCCTCGAGGCGAATGTCCTCTCCACGTCTTTGATGAGCGACCTGTTGGACTCCATTGCGGAATTGTGCGACCACGACAAGTCTCCGTGCCGCTGCATTGTCCTGACATCATCTATACCTGGTGTTTTTAGCGCCGGACTGGATCTGTCTGTGTTGCACGGAGGCTTGGAATACGATGCCTTTGCGCGCTACTGGGGCATGTTGCAGAAGCTTTTCGTCACACTCAACACCCTTCCGGTGCCTCTCGTGACGGCTATAAATGGAGATGCCTCCGGGCTCGGCTGCGTCATGGTCCTGGCATCGGATTATCGAATCATGGCAAATAGGCCAAATGAAAAGGACAAGCCCCTGAGAATTGGGATCGACGTTTCCAGGTACGGTCTAACACTTCCTCCATGCTTCGCGGCACTAGTCGCACATGTGGTCGGGCATCGGGTGTGCGAGAGACTACTTCAGCTCGGTGAGCTTGTCGATGCTCCCACTGCCAAGATGATTGGTCTTGTGGACGAGACGGTGGAGTGTGCGGAGGAGGCTCTTCTCGCATCTTTGGGTGTTGCCGAGAGGCTTTCTGTCGGGGCCCCGTGGTCTTACTGGATGGTGAAGGACGCGTCACGCAAGCGGATTGTCGCGCCACTCTGCACACCCGCCCTTCGCGCGGCCGACTGTTCTAATTTTTACGAACTGCTTGCCAATCCCGACGTAAGAAGAGATTTGGGGGCATACATTGCAGGAATGAAGTAGCCAGTAGCCATTGCGCGGCACTACAGGGGGGCCCTCCTGTTTCCTCTTTCTTCTCCCTCCACCCTTCTAGCGCGCCAACCTGGCCCAGACGTTTTCTTGTTTTTTTTTTTTTTGCTTTGCCTTCTGCCTACTCGGATTGTTTTGATAAACTGCGTCTTCTTTTGATTATTTTACACTTTTTTTTTTTAATTTTTTTCGCCCTTCGCGGGGGAGTGGAGGAGGATTGTCGTTCGGAAGAAAAAGAAACAACAACAACAACAACAAAAAAAAAAAAAACACAACAAAAGAAGAGTAGCGGTGGATCTGTTTAGGGGCGCGGGGGCGGGGTGGTGGGCGGGGGGAAAAGAAAAAAAGTGGGATTGAGTGGTGGTGGTGGTGGTGGTGGTGGGCTACAGTTTCTTTTTTTTTTTTTTTTTCTGCTGGGTCTCTGCCCCGCCCCAACGTTGCACGGCGAAATAATGGCGCAGCCGACGGAACTCACCATAGATGCCTCTGAAAGGTTGAGGAGCGGTTCCTATGAGTGTGCTGTTTGCTCAGAGACAGTCCATCTCCGTGACAAGCTTTGGGCATGCCATGTGTGCTATGGAATTGTACATTTGCGGTGCGTTCGCGTCTGGGTGAAGGCACAGATGGAAGAGCGGGAAAAGCAGGCTGGAGCGTCAAAGAGTGCTCCGTGTTCTGTGAATGAGTTTCGCTGCCCCATTTGCATGTCGTTATGCCCAACTTCCTCCGTCGTGGAGTGCAAATGTTTTTGTGGCAAAGTGAGAGACCCAGCTGATGATCCTCTTTTGGTACCAGGCTCTTGCGGTCAAATGTGCGAGAGGCGACGGAAGGATCACCTTTGCGTGCACTGCTGCACTCTGATGTGCCACCCAGGCCCTTGCCCCCCATGCCCCCTGACGCGCATGCAGTCCTGCTTCTGCGGCAAATCTGAGAGGAGTGTTGGGTGTTCAAGTGGTATTCATGGCTTTGAGTGTGGCGAGGTATGCGGGAGGCTGCTGGACTGCGGCAACCATCGCTGCAGAGTTCCATGCCATGAAGGCCCGTGCCCAATTTGTACTGTTTTTGTTGAGGAAAGGTGCTTTTGTGGGGGTACTGAACGAAAGATGCGGTGCGGCGTGAATGCCTCTTTTTCATGCGGCATCCTCTGTGGGAAGAAACTTGACTGTGGCAATCACCAATGCATCGGCTTATGCCATAAGGGCCCTTGTCAGCCCTGCTTGCGAACTCCTGAGCGACAAATTTTCTGCCCTTGTGGGAAAGTGCGAATACGTCAGTTGTTGACACCTCCAAGAGGCTCATGTCTGGATCCCGTTCCGTCGTGCGGTTTAGTTTGTGGGGCTCCACTTCCATGCACCCACACCTGTTCGTCTGTGTGCCACGACAGCCCAGCATGTCCACCGTGCACTGAGTCTGTGTCGATGAAGTGCGCCTGTGGCTCTGGTAGCTTTGAGTTCTTTTGCTTTTGCACATACCTTCCACCTGAGGAATGGCAGGAGGCAACCACACGGGCAGAGATTTCACCAGCGAAGGCGCTGCCCCCTTGTTACCCCCCCAAGTGCAACAAAACCTGTCGAAAAAAGTTGTCGTGCGGAAAACACACCTGCAGCGAAATATGTTGCACAAACGAGGATCACACATGCTACCGAATTTGCACAAAGCGGCTTTCCTGTGGAAATCACAGCTGTGGGAATTTGTGCCATAAAGGCCCTTGTATCCAATGCGACAGTGCCTCGTATGAGCGACTCTACTGCCGTTGCCGACGCACGTGGATTGAACCACCCGTTCCATGCGGAACAAAGCCGCCCAATTGCCCCCACGTGTGCTCGGTTCCTCGACCGTGCGGACATCCTCCAAATCACCCATGTCACATCGAGGATGAGTGTCCGGAGTGTGTTGTTCCAGTGCCGAAACACTGCGACTCGCACGGCAAGCCAATTTCGTACTATTTGCCCTGTTATCTGCGCTCTGTTTCATGCGGAAAGAAGTGCGGGAGGCCACTGACATGCTGCGGAAAGAAGTGCGAAAAGATATGTCATCCGGGACGCTGCGACCATGAGTGCACCAACGCGTTTCCTCTGCTTGAATGAGACGGCGCTTATTATTATTATTATTATTTGTTTGTTTGTTTGTTTGTTTGTTTGAGACAAGTGCCTCTGACGGCGGCGGCGGCGGCTACTGCAACGTTTCCACCGAAGAATCCTTGCAATTGCTGACTCGTGTCTCGTGTTAAATTGATGTATCTTCAACCTTCACGACATTCTGCTGACGCTCTACAACCCTCCACTTGTGTGTTTCCCTTCCTTTTTTTTTTTTATGCCTTTCACCCTCGCCGCGGTAAATGACAGATGCGCCGTGCGTGAGGAGGTCAGCGAGAAGATACACATACGTGCGCAAGCACCCATAGACCATCAACGTATTGTTATTATTTTTCATACGTGCAGCCAACATAAAAAAAACAAAAAAAAACAACGGGGTGTGCAGCGCCACAAGTTACACACACACAAAAAAAAAAAAAAAAATGAGGGCAGCAAACATGTCGGCCTCGTCACTTGGAGACACTCACTCCTTCCGTATGGAGGGAGAATCGCAACGCTACACTGGTGCCGAGGATGACGAGGCCCGTGCTCATAACGACGGAACGGAGGCTGAGGCTTCATCCTTCTACTCTCTTTCACTGGTCTCTACGCTTGGCACTTCATTGTATGGTGTGGTTGTTGGCTTTGTTTTGGTTGCTTCCATCGTCTTTTTGAACGTTGAACATTGGAGCTTCAGTGGGGCGATAGTCCGCGAATTCGATGCGTGTGCGGTCGCCATCACCTCTTCATTTGTTAGTCATAGTAAGTTTGTGCTGCTGGGAGTTTCTTGCGTCATCCTCGTCGCGTACATAACTCTTTCTTTGCTTGGGATTTGGTTTCTTCGGCGTATTGCGGTGGAGATGGAGGGCGAGTTGTGTCACTTGCTTTACATCTTTGACCTCCTGAATAAACTCCGCCTGGAGCATGTCCCGGTGTATGTGAATGAGCAAAGCAGTATCGGTGTTACACGAGATAAAGGGCCTCTTCTTGTTCACTATTATTCTGACTGCGCTGAGCTGCAGAAGGCGCAGAGCGCTATAAACGATATTTCCCTCGCTCTATGCCTTTTCCGCAAGGCGCTTCCCGATGCGGTTTTCAAGAAGGAATCGGCTGGTGAATTCGAGTCACCGACTAGAGACGGTGCGGGGATGAGGGTGCCAGCAGGGCAGTTGTTGTCATCGCATTTGGGAAACAATGCCTCCTCAAGACCGTCCTTTTCCGAAGGACAACGTGCCACGTCGCAAGTTGTTGGTCAACATGAGTACTCTGCAACCCATCGAGACGACGATGCGAGATCCGCAGTGCTACTGTCGCACGAGAGTCCCCGGAGGCTGGTTGAAAGTGAAAATTCCCACAGGACGCTGAATATTTCTGAAATACGTGGCGGTGTGGAGTCTGGTTTAAAGAAGAAGAAAGTTACGGTGGTGGTTGCATCTTTGGAGGGCTTTGCTCTGCACGTGGACGAGAATCTGCGGTATTGTCATGATCTATCGGAACAATTTCTTTTTATTGTAAGGGACATCGCGGACAGATACGGTGGGACGATACTCAGTGCAACCCCAGACAGAGTGATTGCCGTTTGGAACGCATTCAGTGATGTACCCAATCACGAGAGATGTGGAATGCAGTACGCCTGTGACACAATTGCCGCTCTTGAATCTTTTATTTCTGCAATGATTGCCTCCATGCGTATAAATCTGACGCATGTTGTGGTGGCAACTTCTGGATATGTCTTGGCCGGTGTTGTCGGTGCCGAGGAGGAAAGGGCAATGGCTGTTCACGGGAGTTGTGTTGCTCTCGCAGAGGAATTGCCCTCATTACTCATTGCTCTTCGCATAAAATGTGCATGTACAGGGTCATTATCTGAAAATTGCCCTGCACTCTTTTCTTGTATTCCTGTGGATTACGTGACAGATGCTGATAACAATCAGCACGACCTTTACGAAATTGTTGAAACTCCCCTGCCGTATCACAACCGGCTTATTCAGGCTTTTCACGCCTTCCGATGTGGAAGGTACAGTGCCGCCGAAAGCATGTATGCAGCTGTGTATGACGAAAACCATGCCGATTGGCAAGCGCTTCGATTGAGTCAGTTGTGTGCGTACCTTCGAACAACTGGAAAAGTATACCAGCGCCATGTCCCCAAGTGGCAGTTGTTTCCTGTTGAACTTGATGCACCAGACCGGGTTGCAATGCAGCGAAGCAAAGATTTGTACCACTGGAGGAAACCTGAGGCGAGTTCTGTTGAAGAACAGCTCCGGCGAGCCATACTGATAGGGACTGCCACGCGTCGCATCACCGCTTCTCCGGATGAGGGCATCCACCACACCGAAAATCCCCCCTACCGCAGAGCGTGTCGTTTGAGTTGTCAGAACTCGCCCGAACCAGTGCAAAAATGCCCCGTCACTGAGTTTCGTGATCGACAGGGAATGATGTTCCGCATGTCAGACTGCATCCTGGGCACGGGTGCATATGGCAGTGTGTCCATGGGGTTATCTCAGACGGGTGCTCTTGTTGCCATTAAGCAGATTGAACTTCCCATGATACGGCACGCAAAAAACAAGACTGTGAGTGCCGTTAACCGCCGGCGCCTGCAGAGGAAAGGTATAAAAGTGGAGGGGAATGTCGAAGAGGCTTTAAATGTCATCATTAGTGAGGTGGGCTTGCTCTCTCGACTACGGCATGCCAACATAGTGGGTTATATAACGTGCGCCATATTGGACAACAAGTTGTTGCTTGTGATGGAATTGGCTAGCGGCGGAAGTCTCTACAACATGCTCCGCCAGTTTGCAAAGGTGAAGGTAAGTCGTGCGAAGCGGTACCTCAGGGATGTTTTAAAGGGGCTTGAGTATTTGCATCGGCAGAACATTGTTCACCGAGACATCAAACCTCAAAATGTTCTGCTTCTCGAAAACGGCTTGTGCAAACTGAGTGACTTTGGCACCTCGCAAAGCCTTCAGATGATTTCAAACACCAGTCGACCAGAGGGAACACCTCCATACATTGCGCCTGAGGCTGCACGCGGTGTGGCAGAAAAGGCGTCAGACATATGGAGTTTTGGTATAATGATGGCACAGATCTTAAGCGGGAGTCTGCCGTGGCCGGATGCGGACAAACTAACGCCCCACGCCTTTCTCTACAATGTGGGGCACGTGGAGAGTTTTGTTCCTCAGGTAGATGACAGGGTTTTGGCCGATGCAAGGGAAATAATAATGCAATGCTGCAGGCGCACCCCGTCCGAAAGACCAACCGCAGAACAACTTCTGAAGGATGCGTACTTTTCTACCGCCAAGTCTTACGCCAATTCATCGGTGTTGGGCCGGCACACATTGTGTGCGGATAAACACTTGCCAAATGTGTCGCGCATCGGGTCCAACGTGAAGCGTCAGATTTAACCTGTTTTTGCTCACTCTTTTCGCGAAGGATGAGGAAAACACTTTAACTCCCTAACCCCTCTCCCTCTCCAGTCATTTCACGTGGATGACGTATCGCATTCCTGCTGCCTTGCTCCCACTCCACACCTTTCCCTCCCCCATCTCGGCTACCGCCCATAGAAAGTTTTGTAGAATGCTCGAAGTCGCCATGAGCTTCAGCAATACGCTCCTCAGCGCCTCCTCGGTTCTCATTACATTTAGTTTTGGGTGCGCATTCATTGTAGTTCTGTGGCTCGTGATGTGGCGTACGACACTGAGGGATGTTCCATTCTTTCGGGAGCTATACTGCACATTTTTCCAACCCGTAGAGCGTCGCAGGAGCGATCCACGAATGCGAAAGCGTGTCATCAACTTCAAATGAGAAGACCAAAAGGTGGGATCTGTTTTGACGGGGTGCCATCTTCTCAACTGAGCAGCTTGGTGGTGGTGCCTTCATTTTTTTTTTTTGTTGTTGTTGTTGCCTTTGCAGTATTTATGTGTCAATTGAGCGATCGAAGAACAACCAACCAAAGAGCGAAAAACAAAACAAAAACAAAAGGAGGAGAAAACGCCGAGGCTGCTGGACCATAACATAAATGGGAGGTGAGGAGGGATGGTGGGGAGCGGAACATGCGACGCCTGTAGCGACGCAACACCCCGCCCTCCGCCCTCCGCCCCCCTCCACTTCCACCAAAAGAACGGGAGAACAAATGGTGTTGGTAGAGGAGGTGTATTTTCCCGCCTTTTTCTTCCGTTTGATTTCATCACCCACCATTGCGCCGCTGAGTTGCACCCGGCTTCACCGGGTGCGTACCCACCCATTTGAGGAGGAGCATGCGGGGAGGGAGGGTGGGATTCTACACACCCTGCGCTGGGGAAAAGGCAAAAGAAAACAAAAAACAAAAATAAAAGGTGCCGCTCGAGTTGAATAAAGTTTTTCCAAGCCGTTGGCGCGGAATTGTGGGGGGCACGTCCCCACCAGGCCACTCTGTGCCCCCCACACGCTTCTGTTCCATACTCGCCGTGTCGTCCCACTTCTGCGACTTCGTTGTCGATGCTAACAAGCAGTAAAGGCACTCCTCGTTGGTTCATGGCTTTGGTACCTCCACCAAAGGGGAGCGCATAGACGATCTCTCTGCTAATCCTGAAGGTGATGGCTAAGAGAAAGAAAAAAAAAAAAAATAGCAACGAATGCAAATCCCCTCAGGGATTGGAGCGCAGCAACTACATGCGAAGAAGCAGCCTACACTCTATCGTTCAACTACTATTTGATGCCCCCACCCCCCCCCCCCCCCCCCTTTTTTTTTTTCTTCATTTTTTTTTCTTTTTCCCCTGCACCAAAAGTGGTAGCTGCTGCCAGGGCACTGGCATTCCAAAGTCAAAACAAGAACAAAAACCGACACATAAATAACAGTTTGGTGCAACCACACAGTCCCTGGACAGGCATGGAGACGTCCACCACCACCACTAATAGTTGTTGAAACTTGGGGCATTATTCTGCCGTCGTCATCGTCGCCGGACGAGGACAACTACAAGGAGTGGGCAAAGCAAATGACCGCCTTGCAAGTCATTTTCGACTGCCCAACCACGATGGAGATGAGGGCGATGTGTGCCTGGATGAAGCGGGAATGTGCGGTGGAGGAGCAGGAGGAGTTCTGGGAGGTTGTCAGCAGCCGCATCGACGAGGTTGGACCGCTTCCCCGTCATGTGTTTGACTCTAAGAAATACGCTGAACGTCGTAAGGCTTTCGACAGAGTGGTGGGTGACATCGAGAGTTCAAATGTTCGGTTGTACGAAGGCGTGAGCCGCCCAGATCGGTGGAATAAGTTGAAGGCGTCGCACAAGCTTGTGAGAATCGTCCGCTTTAATGGACGGGGTAAAACTGAGGACTTCCACAACGCGCCGATTTCAGAAAGAGCGGATACGGAAATGACAATTGCAGTGGGCAAGGTGCTGATAAATGGGGCGACACGTCAGGCTTTTATTGCTCTGCAGAGTAATTCAGAGAGCGGTGCGCTGGAGAAGTACGCAGCCATTTGCTTCCTGAAGACGGAGCTCGTGCAAAGCATATGCGACAACATGAGGGACTTGCCGCCGCATGATAATAACAGAGAAGCAAAGAAGTGCGTCTTGCAGATGGATTTCACGGCGCACCCCACTGAATCTAAAGGAGTGCCCGCTAAGGCGCTCCTCAAACAAAAGATGTTAATTGGGAAGAGGGTGCTCTATCTGCCTGCGGTGAGTAACTTCCCGCTCGTGGACGCTTTCTTTTTCGTCGAGATGGAGACGGAGAAAACGTTGGTTGGCGTGCAGACAACCACCGCGGGAAGGCACCACACCATATCCTCCACGGTGTTGGAGTTCGTGAAGCACATGGCTGCGGCCTTCGTGGGGTGGGAGGAGTATTCCAAAGGCCTCTCGTGGGAGATCATCTACGTGCAGCACAAAGACAGTAATTCAATAGCGGAGTGGCAGAGGTGCGATATTTCCAATGAAAACGATGACGAGCACGAGCAAATTGCGGACTTGTGGAATAATAACGTGCGCCAATACCAAGTGGCAATATGTAGTGATGACATCATCACTCGGGAGGTGCACTCGTAGCGGTGCTGATGGGAGCGGAGACAGAGAGTAGAATAGGAATAGGAATGGCGTCTGGTTGTTGTTGTTGTGGTTGTTGCTGAGCCAACATGAGCGCTCCCTTGCTGTTGCCGTTGCTGTTGCGGGTGTCTCTTGTGCTCTCTTGCTTGTGTGCAGAGCTCCAGCATGCATACGCGTGTGTGTGTGAGATTGTGTGTGTGTGTGTCTGCCATTGAGGTACTTCAGTATGCTGACTTTGTATTCCTTCTTGCTGCCATTCGCCCCACCACACCACATCACATCATGTCGTACAAACGCGGGTCATATCAGATCAGTCTAGAAGCACACGGGTATTCATGAACTTCAACGAAAATGACAGCATGTGGCTGCAGAAGAGCATCCACGTAGCGGATCCGATCCCGGACATGGGTGAGATGCCAGACGCCAAGGCGGAAAGCAACCGGAATGATCTGCCAGCAACCGAAGCAGGGAGGGAAGCCGAATTGGATTTAACACGGATGGCCTCCAGTGCAAATACCATGCGACTGCTGCAGTGTCCTTCACAACGCCTTTCATGCCGGCTTTCCGTGTCTAACACTGCCTTTGCTTCTCTTCAAGAGATTGATGACCTGCGTGCGCGCGTCAGTCAGCTGACTCGTGAGCGGCTAAAGTGGTCGAGCAGTCAACGTGACTTGGACATTGCACGCTTTGAACTCACGCAAGCCCGCGAGGAGCTTGAGACAATGCAAGGATACGTCAGGGTGCTGAAGGGAGAGCTGGATGAGTCGAATGCACGGGCATCCCGCGAGGCAAAGGGACGGCAAGCGCTGGAAACACAACTGAGTGACATGATTGCGCAGCGGAAGAGTGAAACCCACTTTTTGAAGCAGCAGATTGACGATATTAAGGAGGAACACAGCCGGCGTCTGGCTGAGATGATGGGGCGCTCCGAAGTGGAGGGCAACTCTCGTGCGGAGACGTTGCGGGAGCAAATTCTCAAGCTCTCCGATGAGCTGGAGGCGATGGAGGAGAGGAGCGTTCAGAGTGACCACGAGAGGGCGCGTCTACAGGCGGAAAACAATGAGATTCGGGCCGGCATGAAAGTCCTTCGAGATAAATACGCCGAGTCGCAGCGTTCTTTGGATGGAAACATGAACCGATGCACCGAGCTGGAGATGTTACACGCGCAGTTTGTTGAAAAAATAGAGAAGTCTCACGCAGAGGCCATCAAGTCCCTCACGTCGCTGAGCGAGGAGCGGATTCAGCAGCTAACATCCTCCAAGGATGAGATTTTGAAGGATCTCAAGGAGGAGCTGGCGGCACAGAAGAACAAAAACCGCTCCCTCAGCGACGAGCTGTCTTCGCTCCGTCACAGGTGTCAGCTTGCGGAGGAAGAGGTGAGGCAGTGCAATCAGGATCACGAGAAGGAACTCAAGCGTATGCGTGATGAGCATCGTCTTGCCCTCTGTCAGCAGCAGCTACAGACCGAATCCCTTGTGCGAGAGGCAAAGGGCGGCAGACTATCAATGGAAGAAGAGAACTCTTCCCTCAGGCGCCAGCAGACAAAAGTGTCGGAGGAACTGTCAACTGTCACGGCAGTTCTTTCCCAGCGGGAGAAACACATCAGCCATCTAGAGAAGGAACTCAGTGCGGCGAAGGAGGCTGTGCTGAGAATGGAGCAGGAGCACATTGCGCTCTCCAAGGAGGTTGAGGTGACACGTGAAGCAATTAACCACGCGGAGGACCGAGTGCAGCGGCTCATGATGCAGCAGGACAGCTCAGATGCGGACTACTCACGAGACTTGCATGGGGTGAAGGATCAGCTTGCCTCCGCGCAAGAGGAGCTTGTGCGAGTGAAGGCTGAGCTATCCTCTGTCACGCAGGAGGGGATAAGGCACGAGACGGAGAGCAGGAGCATCATATCTGACTTGCGAGCCAAGCTGGAGGCGCTGGCGTGTGAAAAGGATGCTCTACAGCAGATGTCCCGCGACAAGAAGGAGGCGGAGGAGCTTGTCGAGGAGTACCGGGCCAAGTACTTTTCCATGTGCAAGAAGGCAGAGAACCTCGACATTGAGCTCAGCGCCGTGGCAAACCGATGCTCCCTGTTGGAGAGGCGGCTCGATGAGGAGCTTCGTCGCTCACTAAAGACCGTCTCCTTGTCCCCCACCCCACAACAACAGCGCTGCGGAGAGAAGCGACTCCGAAGCGCCTCGTCGGTGAACGTGCCGTTATCCATCACGATCCAACCGGTAAAGAAGAGCCGCTCGATTGAACCACGCGTGTTCGCCATCAGTGGATTCGAGGGGAACGAGCTGCTGATGCAAATTCGACAATTGCCTTACGCCTCGGTGGCGGAGTGTCGCTCCAACACACCGGTGCCCTCAAACTTGACTCACCTGGTTACAAACGGCCAGCTGACGATCAAGCTACTCACAGCTCTTGTAAGAGGCTGCTGGATTCTGCCGGAGGCTTTTGTGCGTGACTCGGTGAAGGAACAGCAGTGGCAGGATGAAAGCGTCTATGGGTTTCGTCACGAGGAGCTGCCACTGTCTCATAAGCGTGTCGCATTCACCGAGGGGTTTCTCTCCTCGAGGCACTACAGCACTGCCAACCTCATCATTACAGAGGGAGGCGCAATCGTGGAGAATGAGCGCCACGCGGCCGACTTTATCTTGTGTACGCATAGTGAGTGCTGCAATCCGGGAGAAGAGACAGACGGCCTGCCGCGGATGATGACTTGGGACAAGATGGTGGATCTCATCTACCCGGTCAAGATCGGTGAGGCGCACTGAGGCGCAAAGAAAAAAAAGAAAAAACAAACAAACAAACGCCATGCGATCGTAAGCACTTCTCGTGTTCATCCCCCCACCTCCGATTCACTGGAGTTTTTCTTCTCCCGTCTGTTGTTGTTGTTGTTGTCTGTTTGTCTGTTTGCTTGTTTGTGTGCTCCCTCTTCCGTTGCTTGAGGTGGACCAGAGGAGGTGTGACGGAAGAAAAAAAAAGAAAGAAAGAGGGGGGTTAATTAAAACTAGAGATGCTTGCGCAATGGCCCTAGACGCACAGAGACCCGTGCAATGCCTGCATGCCCGCACTGAGACACACACACACACGCAACAAATGATGAAGGTTTTGATCATGAGATGCTGGTGGAACACGTGTGTGCATCTTCATGTGTCCCCCTATCTCTCTGTGGGTGTGCATGCATGCACATATATATAAATATATATATATATATATAAATATATGACTTTTATTTTGCTCATTATGTCCACATTATCTGCACTGCGTGGGAGGGGTGTACGCATGTGCACATCTCTTCTTCGGACTTCCGTTTCTTCTTGCCCATGCCGCTCAAGTTCGTCAAGTGGCTTTTTTCCGAGGAGCAAGGCAAAAAGAAAGGATGAAGGGGAAAAATGTAGCGTATACAACCAGCCCCTTTACAGACGAAAAGCAGATGGATTCCACGGCCAAGAATGGAAAGACAGTGAGGATGGCGACCATTGCCGACATGTTCTACGATGCCACCGCGCTTGATCGAATCTCCATGTTTGTCGGGACACTAGCCGCGTTCGCCAGCGGGGCGAGCTCTCCATTGTTCATGTTCTTCTTCGGGCAGCTGACGCGCGCTGCACATGGCCCCAACATTGGGGAGGTTACGCGCCAGTTTGCCATAATCATGCTCTCAGCAGGTGGTGTCATGTTCTTTCTTACAGCCGTGCAAAACATCTGCTGGATTTTTAGTGCTTCGAGGCTGATGGGGAGAATCAAGGCACGTTATTTCAACGCCGCACTGCGACAAGACATCAACTGGCATGAACAACACAAACCGGGTGAGCTACTGTCCCGTGTAAGTGGTGATATGCATACCATCGAAACTGGTATAAGCGATAAACTCTCAAAGGGTGTTTCGAGTTTCGGCACTGCAGTGTTCGGCCTGGTGTTTGCCCTCATTTCATCCTGGGAAATCACACTCTTCATTCTAACAGGGCTACCCATTGCTGCTATCCTCTGCGGCGTACTCATGATGTTCATAAGCCGTTTTACATACAAGGCACAGGAGCAGTATGCTGTCTCCGTTTCTATTGCCACTGAGGTGATGGAAAACATTAAAACGACGCAAGTGCTTGGCCAAGAGAAATATGAAGCCGGTCGCTTCTCCGACTCCCTCCTTCCAGCCCGTGTAGCGGGCGTGCGGAGGGAGTTTCTTACCGGTGCAGCAACGGGTGTGATAACAGCCATCATGTTGCTTGCCTTTGGGGGTGCATTCGTGTTTGCCTCTTATCTTGTCGAGAAGGGGCGGGCAGATGTGGGGGACATTGCTTCTGGCATCATGGCCATTTTGTACAGCTCCGTTGGACTGGCGATGATGGTCCCAAGCCTTGTGGCGTTTACGGGCTCCAGAACTGCAGCTTGCAATATTTTTGAAACAATTTACCGCATTCCGGATGTGGACATCGACTCCCTTGGCACCCCGCCCGGGGAGTTTGCTAATTCCATCACATTCCGGATGGTTTCCTTCGAGTACGAGGGCCGCGAGGAGGGGCCGATTTTTTCGCTTCTCAACTTCAGAATTCAAAAGGGCCAGAAGGTGGCCTTTACGGGTGCAACTGGCAGCGGGAAATCCACCATTATACGCCTAATCCAGCGATTTTACGACCCGACAGCGGGGATGGTGCTGGTGGACGGCAGGGATCTGCGCCTCCTTTCGCTCTACGACTGGCGAGAGCAAATTGGTGTGGTGTCACAAGAGCCCAATTTGTTCTCGGGCACCATTATTGACAACATTCGGGTGGGAAAGAGAAATGCGCATATGAATGAGATTGTTGCCGCGTGCAAGCGAGCCAACATCCACGATACAATAATGAAATTACCCGACGCGTACCATACCATGGTGGGAGAGGGGCAGCTAAGTGGGGGTCAAAAGCAACGCCTGGCCATTGCTCGTGCACTTGTGAAGATGCCAGCGATTCTAATACTTGATGAGGCAACAAGTGCTTTGGACCGCAAGTCCGAAATGGAGACACAGCAGGCCCTGGACGTTCTCATAAGGGAAGAGGGGATGACTGTTATTGTGATTGCACATAGGCTATCAACGATCCGTCAGATGGATTGCATATATCACCTGGAAAATTCTCCCGGAATGGGAAGCTACATTGCAGAGTTTGGAACCTATGATGGTCTACTGCACCAAAACGGTTTTTTCGCCGCCCTGGCAATGACGCAGAGCCACACACGCGCTCCTCTCAAGGCGACACATGGCATGAACAACAGCTTTTACCTCTACACCGATGAACCCTTCGACGCGACGGATGCCTTTGATGAAATATGTGGAGGAACATTCAGTGGTGTCACACCCTTGTGTAACGATGAGTTGCTAGACGATATGACCGCTTCAAGGGCGGCTGACTCAGTTTCGGATGTTCCCTTCGAAGATCTCGCGGAATGGGAGGTGAGTCGAACCAATGTTTCTCTGTGGAAGATGATGTGCCGCACAGGCAGACGGTGGGCGATTTTCGTAGGTGCCATTGGGTCTTCTCTTGATGCATTAGTGTTCCCGGGGACGGCAATTATATATGGAAATATGGTCGCCACGATTGGAGCGTATGGCGTGGACAATGATGTGGGTAAAATGCGGAATGGTGTAGTCGTTGGTGCGTTGTTGTTTCTTGCTCTGGCTGCTCTGAGCGTTGGAGGTTCGCTCCTGCAGGGTTTTTATGGCTACGTTGGTGAACATCTTAAGTTTATTCTTCGAACTCATCTCTTTGAGGCTATTATGCGACAAGATAAAACATTCTTTGATATCCCAGGTCGTGATCCGGGTGCCCTTGCGTCTATAATCTCTGGTGACTGCGAACTCGTTCACCAGTTTTGGCGTTCGGCCGCAGGGTCACTTGTACGTGCCACCATTTTGCTCATCACTGGTGTTGTTGTGGGTTTGGTGTTTCAGTGGAAGGTGGCTCTCGTTTCGGCAGCCTGCATGCCTGTTGTTGTTGGAACCATCTTGATCCAGGACAAGGCATTGTCCTTCTACAACACTAAAAGGGTGGACGAGGTACTTCATACGATTGCGTGTGAGTCATTCACGGCAATCACCACTATTGCTTCATTCAACATGAAGGACCGCATGGTGCGACGATACTCTCGCGCCCTTGCGGAGAGTCAACGGATGCGTAAAAGGCTAGCCATCATTTTTGCTGTGAATGCTGGCTTGATGCAGTTTATGATTTATGCCACGGTTTCGCTCGCGTTCTGGTACGGTGGGAAACTTATTGAACAGCTGGAGGCAAAATTCGAGGAGGTCATGATAGCTGTCATGGCCATCATGATGTGTCTGATGGGTGCTGGTGTAGAAGTGGGGAGTCTTGTGAAGGAATACATTACTGCCAAAGACGCTTCCAAGCGAATCTTTTCCATAATGGACCGGGTTCCTGACGTTGATGTGTTTGAGCCGGGGGATGAAGACGTTGGGGAAGGCTGTGACGTTACATTTGAGGAGGTGCGTTTTTTTTATCCCTCACGCCAAGAGGTGCCGGTGCTTGACTCAATCGATCTGCATTTTTCGGATGGGACATCGAATGGTCTAATAGGCCAGACGGGGTGTGGCAAGTCAACCGTGATTCAGCTGCTTGCTCGGTTTTACAACCCTTCGGGCGGCCGTATTCTTGTCAATGGGAAGGATCTGACGGATATCGACGTTTCTGCGTGGAGGAGCAACATCAGCATTGTGCTGCAGGAGCCGTCCCTTTTCAGTGGAACGGTCAGGGAGAACATCCGCTATTCTCGCGAGGATGCTACCGATGAGGAGGTGGAGGAGGCTGCTCGTGTGGCTTGTATTCATGAGGACATTCTGTGCATGCCCGATGGGTACAATACGCAAGTGGGCTATCGAGGCGGCGAGCTGAGCGGCGGTCAAAAGCAGAGGATTGCCATTGCCAGGGGAGTATTGCGAAGGTCGAAGCTACTGCTTCTTGATGAGGCTACAAGTGCGCTCGACAATGCCACTGAGGCTGCAGTGCAACGGAATCTTGATGAGTTTCAGAGGCGCCATGGAACAACGACAGTCTGCGTGGCTCATCGTTTAACCACTATACGAGACTCTGACCAAATCTTGTTGCTGGATGTCGGGAAGATTATCGAGAAGGGATCTCACGATGATCTCATTTCGTCTAATAGTGAATATAAGGCGCGGTGGGAATTGACACAGTGACGGTGCAGTAATGCTGCATGCCGTACTGCGATTGCATATATATATATATATATATATATGTATTTCGTTTATTTGTTTATTTATATTTGCCCGCCGTATTGGAGGGTTGGCGTTTATTCCGCACTTCCCCCCCCTCCCGCCTCTCTTCTGTTTTCGTTCAGCATGTGCCCAATTCCTTTTATTCGTTTATTCTTTGCATTTAGAAACCCCCATTTCATTTCATTTCATTTCTCATGCTGATATATCTTTCTATGTTTATATGTTTATATATCCTTTTCTGGTGGTGTGTGGTTTTTCTACAGTTGCTTCGCGGCCGTATCGTATCCAAAGTCCTGCTTCATTGCATCACCTTGCAGGATGTGTTTTTGTGGGGCATCGTGGCCTGACACCTTGTGATCTATACTCGATCGTCTGGCATGGTAGAATTAACCTCATCTTCGTTTCGCTTGTGTGCAGCCACTGGCGTCAGAGGGATGGACGGCAAGCTGTGATTTCTTGTGAAGAAAGCGGCCTTTTCGCATCTCCGCAGAGCTGCTCTCTAGCAGCGCTGCATGCACTGCCATGCCTGGGGTTGGGCGACGCATCTTGTTTCTTGTGTATGGTTTTACTCTACGCGGGTTTTATCCGTCTTTATTTTTTAATTTTATTTTCGTCTCTCATGCGGGTGTTGCTGCCAATGGACCAGAATGCGGTAGTCAGACATTAGCCCGACAGTGTTGTTGTTGTTGCGTTTCAAACAGGCCTTAAAGCTGCTGGAAGGCAGGTGCCTTAAGAAGTTATTCGCATATTCATCAGGGCGTGGTGTGGCGGAATTGCTTCTCACCGATGATGGAGCAGCCAGTGGAGGTGGTTACTCAGCCAAATACCGCTTGCGAAGGCGATGAACAGTGGTTTCAGGGGCTTTCCTGGACCTCCCGCATTCAGGGGTACTTGCTGTTTACGGCGTTAGGCTTTTTCTCCAGTGCGATGGGGTGGATTGCCCTCGGCCTCGGGTCCTACTGGAAGTACTCTGTCTTGTCAACGTTTGGAAGCCTGCTGTCAATTGTGAGTACGTTCATCATCATGGGCCCCCAGGCCCAGCTACATTACATGTTTGACGATTACCGACGCACGTCCTCTCTGCTGTACATTGGGTCGCTGCTTCTTACCATGGTGGTTGCTATTGTGTACAAATCTGCCATCTTGTGTGGTGCTTTCGGCTTGCTGCAGTACGCGTGTCTTATATGGTATTCGCTGTCGTACGTTCCATACGGGCAAGAGATGCTCACCACGTTTCTTAGTCGTCTGCGCATGTGCTAACAGGAAATGCTCTCTGTTGCCATGCCTCTACTCAACGCGGGCGGCACCACGAGCGCGTGTCGTTCCCCCGTGACGGATTGTGATTTGCCATTGCTTCTGGATCGCTTCGGTCCACCAGAGCCGTGCTGAAGAGAAGAGATCCTCCGCACGTCCCTATGACCCTGCACGTCAGACGGGTTTTTGCCTCCTCGCAACACCCCCTCTCCCTCTTCCTGTATATCTAAGACCACACACACACACACACACACACAGTAACTCACTGCGTTGCACGAAGGGGAGTCATGAGTACCGGCGAGGACGGTGGAATCGGTGCAGCCGCCACGCGACACCGCCTGGAGGCGCCGGTCGAAGCACAGCGCCCGCACGCGCTGAGATGCAGAATGCACAATTGATCTCCACCAAAGAGAGCGACCAACTGACGGCAGTATTGCGTCAATGTCAGCTTATGATGATCGAGTAACCCGTAATTCATCGTCGACGGTGGGGCGAACACCATCGGCATCGCTGACCTGCTCA
>JASANX010001007.1:0-37042 GCA_030849745.1 Trypanosoma scelopori
GGTGGTCTCCCCCGCCCCCCCCCCCCCCCCCCCCCCCCACACCTCTCCTTCGCGCCGCAAACTTCCCTTGAATTCAGCAACAGATCTTGCTCTTCTTCTTGTCCTGTTGCTGCTGCTGCTGCTGTTGATGATGACGATGATGATACGTTTTCACGTCTTCCCTCGCCCCTGCTGGAATGGCGGATCCGGTTTGTTCCTCTCCATCTCTCGCACCGCCTCATCACGGTTTCCGTCGAGCCCGCGTGCACTGAGTCCCTTCTGCTCGAGCAGCGCCGCACTCTCATCGCGGAGCTGCTGGAACAATGATTCCGCCTTCGCCTGCAGTCCCTCATCATCGGGATTTTGCGCAAACTCATCAAGCACTTCCTGCAACCGCTTCTTGTTTTGCGAGTTCCAGCTCGACAAGGGTACCTGCCCACTGCCACGCTCGAGCGGCTTGGCCTGCGTCGAGCTTGGACTCCATGCAATCGTGTGGAACACCTCAAATGTCGCTGGAATAAGCTCATTTTTCTTGTACATGACATCATATACTGCGCACGCAGCGAGGAGCACGTCACGATTCAGCGGTCGCCGCATGTAGTGACAGGCGCTCTCCCCCATGGTCGATAGATGCTCCATTAAATGAAACGGTGTCTTGTACAGCAGCAGGTGACGGTCCACGTCGATGCTTGGAAGGTTAAAGCCCGCCTGAAGCACAAGTGTTGAGAGACCAGCGCCGTCAATCATTGGAGAAATGTGTGGTGAGACTCCACCGAGTACCTCCGTCTGCGCCATTGAGAAACACCCACGCAGCTCGTACAGTGTGTTACCGCCTAGCATGGAGTGCAGCATGAAACCATCCCTCTTGAGAATCTTACGGATGTTCACCATCGCCGTTTCGAGATCGTTGACCCAGTGCATGGAGAGACATGACACCACCATGTCCACGGTGCGCTCAGGAATACCAAAGGGGTTCGATTCCTCCTCGTCGCAGCAGATCTGCACAAACTCCACCTCAGGTGGGATGAGGTGCTTCACCTCCTCATAGTTTCGATTTAACCGATCCTCGCACACATCCGTTTGGATATACTGCTTGAGCCCAAAGAGCTGCTTCTGTTCGAGCATGTGGCGGAAGAACCAGCCAGTGTGCGCACCAACCTCCAAAACCACTGGTGTGTCTCGCCGCACAAACGCTCGGCGGTCGAGCATCTGGGATGCACAAAGTTTGTGCAGGTCGCACGCTGGCGCATCGACAAGACACCGCTGCAGGCCCTTCAGACGGCGGTCAAACATTTTGATATTTAAGCCCCGTGCCGGTGCCGATCGTGTGAGCACCACAGGAGAGGGCATCTCTCTGCCTGGTCTCCCTTCCTCAGCTAGCACTGCCCCGACCACCACCACCACCACCCACTCACTCCCTCCCTCTCACACACATCGTCACAACAAGGGCATAATGGGCACCAGAGGAGCTGCAGCAACAGGAACAACGACAGCAGAACACATCAAGGCAAACGGAGACACACACACACACACACACACACACACACACGCGATAGTCAGTTACTTGCAAAGCAAACTCACGTCATGCGGCAGATGGCGATGAAGACACATCTTGTCAGCGCGGATACACAATAAAACTAACGGGGACAACAACAACAACAACAACAACAACAACAACAAAAACATAATATGTTCCATCTGCAGTAAACTCATCATCATCATCTCTTCCCACGCATTTACACATCAAACCACAGCCCCAGTTACAAATGACGTGTTTCTTCATTTTCTTATTTTTTCTTCTTGTGTTATTATTTGTTTAACTCCTTCGTTGATTTTCCGCGTCCACTCCCCCCCACCTTTTTTTTTTTTTTTTTTGGTTATTGTTGTTGTTGTTGTTGTTGCTGTTTTTGCCTTCAGAATATAAATGTATAAATACTCAATTTGGTTTCACGACCATGTGCCCCAGTCCTTCTGTCGAGAACAAAACAACAGCCACCACATTACTACACTCACACGGCTGAAGACAATTCCCAGAAATATAATTTCTGCCCGCCAGAGCGCTCTCCCGTTCGCAATTGCGTTTCTTTCGAGAAGAGAAAACAAAAAACAAGAAAACGAAAAGAAAACGAAAAGAAAAAAGACGGGGGAAAAACAAAACGGTTTTTTTTTTTTTTTTCGTTTGTGGGTTTATTTCTGCCTCATTTTTGTGCCTTGAGACTTTAGTTATCGCCAAAAGCAAACAAACAAACAAAAAAGAAAGTGGAGGGGCGAGTAGTCAAGACTTTCACAGCTTTGAACGTGCGAACACCTCACCCTTTTCAACGTTTTTCTTCACCTCACTAACAGCCTTCTCGAGCATTTGCTTCTCCACAGACGTCATGGGGCCGATTGGAAGTCGTTTCTCGATGCCTTCCCTCCCGAGCAGCACTGGTAGCGCAAAGTACGGGCTCTCATGCTGGCAGTCCGTGTCCACGTATGCATACACCATTGGCGACGCCTGGCCAGTGAGTGCCCGCACAACTAACATGGTAAAGCGAGCACCCGCCTCTGCCATTGACAGCGTTGCGCTTCCGCGGCCTGCCTTCGCCTTCACCACCTCCGTTCCAGCCACCTGCACGCGCTTTCGAATCTGCTCAAGAGTCGCCTCATCCGGAAGTGGTCCGAAAAGCTGTGAAAAGAGCGGCACGATAGTCACATCACTGTGTCCACCAACCACCGGCACCGCGTTCACAGAAAGTGGATGACGGGCGTTGTTGATGAACCGCGTTGCACGGAGCCCGTCCAGCAGGCTCACGCCCATCAGCTTGTTTTTATTGTACACACCCAGCTTCTTCAGCGCCTCTGCGGCAATGGGAACCGTGCTGTTCACGGGGTTTGTGACAATGCAGAAGCAGGCGTTGGGCGAAGACGACGCGCAGGTCAGAACAGTATCAACAACAATGCCTGCATTCACACTGAACAGGTCATCGCGCGTCATGCCGGGTTTACGTGGAACACCAGCCACGACGACGAACACGTCAACACCACGAGCGAGCTCGACCAGCGCGGGATCGCGTGGAATGGGAGGCAGACTTCCGCTAGCATGTTTCACTGTGACACCAACGCGATCCACGTGGGAGAGATCCGCAGCGACACCCGGAGCGCCCACCACATCGTAGAGCGAAAGTATGCTGCCGTACGGCAAATCCCGCATGAGCAGCAGGGAGAGGGGTTGACCGATACCACCAGCAGCACCAATGACAGCAACGTTCACCATCTGTCCCGAGAAATTTGCCTTTATAATTCAGAAAAGCCAAAAAGCGAACCCTTCCAACAGAGAAACAGAGAGAGAGAGAGAGATGTGCGGGAAATGAGAAACACAGAGGCCATAAGAAACACTGCGATTTCCAGTGACTTGTCCTCCTCTTCCTCCCCGCCCAGAAGCGCAGTGCTCGAGGTGACTCGCACACGAGCCAGAGGAAAGAGCAACAAAAACAACAAAAAACAAACAAACAAAAAAAAGGAGATGCTTCTCGAATACAAGAGAAAAAAAAAAAAACGACTCTAACATGAGTTCAGATGGGGCTGCATCCATCATTCATCACCCATCACAGCAAAGTTTGTTCCGTCATGACTCACTTGTAGAACACCGACTTGTTCAAGCCCCCTTCGACGTCATGAATATTCTCCGAAACCTTCGGCTTCATCGACGGAAACGCGTTTATCAATTTCGATGGCGTCAAATGGGAATCTGACGAGAAAGTTGTCTCACTCCGCTTGGCGCACCCACCAATCAAACCCGATCTCGCCGACGGTGAACTCGCGTGGGCGCGACTACCATCCTCAACAGGCAAGGCATTTGTCAACTCGACATTTGCCGACACTGCATCGGTTCCATGTTGCGCTCCACGTTGAAAGAAGGACGAGATATAACCACCAAAGCCCGTACTCTCGCGACGGTAACTTGTGTCAGCTTCAGCGCCTCTACTCATCCACCTGAAGCCAACGTTCTCCACATGCGACGACTTGCCTGACTGCCTCTTCCCGCACATTATCTCCTCCTCCAACTGGTCAAGATTCACTTGGAAATCCAAGTCCTCCCGCAGATTGTTCAGCTTTACTTTCAGCTCTTCATTCTCCTTCTGCTGCAGCAGCAGCTCTTGGTAGTGATACTCCTCAACGGCTGAGATCATTTCTTCATACTCACACTTAAGACACGATGACGCAAGGTCGACAACGCAACAACGCTTCGAGTCAAACGATGCAGTTATAAAACAAAAAAACTCCTCAAACGCACAGCGTCTATAACCTTCAATGAGAGACAAGACCATCACCGCATTTCTCGCGCACGCAAAATCACCACAAGCAGGATCCATGCCGTCCAGCAAAGAGCCCCCTTCAAGACCAAATGACTCCACAACGGCAAACACTTCACGCGCAAGAGTCATACCACCCATGACACTATCAAAAACAGGAGAAGTAAAAGACAATAACCACTCGTAGTCGTCCTGCTGCCACGACAAAAGTGCGGCCCGCTGGTCTTCCTCCGCCCTCAGGCACGCCGCCAGCTGCTGCTCCTGCCATTCCATGAGCCGGCAGTGTGTCGCCGCACGAGACGTTTCAGCCACAAGGGCAGCACGCGCCGCCTCCTCCTCCTGCGCGACAGCCTGTCGGGCGGCCGCACACCCCGCAACGAGCGCACACCCCATCTCGGCGAAGCGCTGCATTTCCCTGGCGTGGGAAGCGCGCAGCGCCTCCACCTCCTTCCGCGCCTCCTCCCGCTGCTGCAGGACCACAGACTTTGCCACATCCACCTGCTGCTCCAGCGCGCCAGCCCGCCGGTTTGAGTCTGAGAGGAGCGCAACCTGCTCCGCCCACAGTGTCTCCATCGCGCCACTGACAGCGGCCGACACGGCATCCATCTGCTCGCTGCGCAGCGCGCTCTGCCCTGCCAGAAACTGCCCGACCACCGACATCATGTTGTGGATCTCAGTTTTTAATTTGCGTGTATTATTTAGCTCATTTAAAACCTCCTTGACGTATTCTTGTTGTTGTTGTTTCTCAGTTTCATGTATTTCTCGAAGATGTTTTTCAACTTGTCCATGGTGTAGCTTTGCGTCGTTTAACGCATTTGTGAGGTTCTCTACAATTTCTTTGTGCTGCTGAATTGTAGCAGTTAATTCATCGTTGATGAATGCCTTTGCAGATAAGGCTTCCTGAAGCTCTTTCTGCAGTATTAGGAGACGCTGTTGGTATGCTTCTTGTATTGCATGGATTATTTGTGTTTCTTCTGCCATGTGCATCTGCATAACGTGTTGAAGAACACCTTCAAATCCGTGGAGATATTCTTCCGTGCGCTTGTAGGCGGCGTCAATCTCCATCTCCTGTCGGTACTGTAATGCCGTTATTGATGCGTCGTGAATGGCTCTAGCAGCACTTATTTTCTTGCAGTTGTCTTCTTCTACGCCGGTGATTTTCTTGTTGTACTGTGCGATTTCGTCCTTCAGTAAAAATGCTCCATTTTGTTTTGCATTGTCCTCCGGGGATGAAACATGGACTGAGAGTGCTCTAAGGCCCTCCCACAGTTGGGCAGTGCGTCTGGCGTAGGATACCTCCAGCAGTTGCATCTTTTCGTGGTAATAACTATGCAGCAGATCGGAGTTGTCATTGCACGCGTATACGAGTGAAAGAGTGGAATTGACGTGTTGTTGCTCCAGTGACAGAAGCGACTGCCGCATGGCATCCATTTCTCTCTCCAGTGCTTCGTGGTGCTTTGTTCTCAGTGTTAGTGCAAGTTCAGATTCCGCCCGAATACCCTCCATTTCTTTCATCGTGACTTCATGTTGACGTTCGCGGAGTAACGCTGCGTTGTACGAAATTATTTCGCTGCGCTCTTTTGATTCACTTGTAAGAATATCACAACGACTTTGAACCATCTTCTCCATCAATGTTGTTGCAGACAGAAGAGCTTTCCTGTATTCCTGAAGAAGCGCTCTGCGTGCTTCTGCGTCCGACAGCTTTGCCTTTGCTTTGGCTGCTGCAGCACCATCAACTTGCCGTTGCAACGCCGCCTTCTCTTTCAGCAGCTTTTCCGTGCGTCCCTTCTGCTCATTGAGAAGCTTCATCAGGTTTAGTAATTCTTTGTTCTTCTGCTTGAGTTCCGAGTCCTGTGCACACTGAGTTGCTCTATCCTCCTTGGAGCACTGTGTTGTCTCTGCCTTCCGTGCCGTCTGACAAAGGGCCTCTTCCTTCTTATGCATCATTGCATGCCTAGCACATGACTTTTCAAATGCCAGAACGAGCCTCTGTCCAACAGCGGCAAGTTCGATCCGTTGCTTGCTCTCCGTCTCTTGTAGGATCCCACGCAGGGCACGACTATGGGATTCAATCATCATGGTGTTCTTCTGTTGCAACAGCTCGCACTTCCTCGTTGCACTCGACGCGCATAGCGTTACCGAGTCTAAGAGTTGTGCATATTCTCCCTGATTAACTGCGATGCCCAGAGACTTAAGCTCCTGCAGTGTCTTATAACTGATGTGCAGGTGCGCTGGACAGCTCTTCTTACCATCCACCCCCTTCAGTGAACTCGAAGGCACAAGAACCGATGGAGAGGCGACATACTGCCGATTCTCCTTTCCCAGATCCCCCAGTTGTTCACGTAGCTGCTCCACCTTATCAGCTGAGATCCCTGATTCTCCCTGCAAAGCTGCAACGCCTGCTTTGACCTCTTCAAAGCGTTTCAGTTCCTCACGCAACTTGGAATTTTCATCCATGAGCTGCTGCTGCACTTCCTTGCAATCAGCTTCAGCAAGCTGACGACGAAGCTCACGCAGTGTGAACTCCTTCTCCACAATTTCCTGCTCCAGTTCCACCACACGATCTTGTAGCCGGTCCAGCTCCTCATTGTGTCCGGCGTCTTGAATGATTTTCTTGAGACGGTCTACCTCATTTGTTAGCATACGTATCTGACGCACCTGCGGGTCCTCGTTGATGACTGCCTTATTCACAATCTGCTTTGCACGCGAGGCGTAGCGGATCGTCTGCCTCATTTCATCAAAGTTCACACAATGGGGCGAAATGGTGGCCACCATGGAGGTTTTACTGTTGCCACCCAGCGAGTCCATTAGCAGCCATGTGAGATTGGAATCACGGTAGGGGCAAAATATGCCTTGTTTCCCGCTGGAAATGTCAGCGAGTGCGTCAATAACGCGACCCAATGCGGTGAGGGAAAGATTGATTTTGGTGCCTTCGCGGAACTGCTTTCCTTCAGCCCCGACAGCACCTGTGCGTTCTGAACCTGCGAGGTCGACAAGATTCAACTTGCTACTAACGCGCCTACCGTTGTCATTTTCGTCTAGAATCACCTGTACAACGTGAAGGGAGAGAATGGCGTGGCTTCGGCTGCTGCGGTCGTTTATTTTTGTGCTAGCCGTGTGTCGATCTGCACTACCCATTCGCATCCACTGTAGCAACTCCTTCTCATTCATCACTTGCTTTCGCACAAGACCTTCCACATATGCACCGTATGTGGACTGGTGTCGTACACGGAGCTCCGTGTTATCACCCCCACTTCCCTTCAATAGGTCCAATACCTTTTCGTTGTAGATCTCGTAGAATTCCACCTCGACACGAAAGGAGTGTGAACTATTCTCCTTGTGCTTCAGACGCAGCGAATGAAAGATATCACGCGCTAGACGCGGAATGAGACCATCGGAGTTCGACAGGTTGTTCTCGGTACCGTCGACAATGTCACTCTCTAAACAGCGCCCGGAGAACGGCGTAGACACACTAAATGCCGAGGGAGTTGCTCTTGGACTCATCCTCGAGATAGTGCACGATGTATTCGTCACCGAGCTTTGCTTCTCGCCTTGCTGCCGGTGGGGAATAGTCGTGCCTGCCGGTCCAAGCATTGTGTACGTCTTGCCACTTCCGGTTTGACCATAAGCAAAGATGCAGCCATTGTACCCATCAATGACGTTGCGCAGTACGGCGTTTCCGACACGCCTGTATACAAACTCCTGATCGCCATTCGCACCAGCGACACTGGAATCAAAACAGTACTCGAAGGCGTAAGTGCATCGCGGTGTAAAATTTTTTAAGGGATCAAGAATGGTGATTTGCCCCTCTTTGGGGCCTATGCGCACAGTGCTTTGAGGACTTTCGACAGTATCATGGAGACTGCCGCGTTGGTTGAGTGGACACACGCGCACATATACGCGAGTTGCAGAGGCCTGAGGAGACTGCGCAGCTCTCGAAGCCTCCGTGTCGTTTGAGACGACATCGCTCTTGTCCGAGAGCCGCCCTGAAAGAGTCTTTCGGCCAGACCCCAGCATCATCGGTGCGCCGCAGAGATGAACGCCCTCCCCACAACACCCTTCACTTTACGCGGGTACACGCTTCTATACGCCGATACCCTTTTGTACTGCGGAAAAAAACAAAAAGACAGAGACACTTGACGTATTTTCTCGCTCTGTGCGTGTGAATGCAGATTGGAACTAGGCAAGGAACGAATAAAAACAATACAGCGTGAACTATCAATCGTCAGGTGAATTCTTCCACCGCGTCACCTACACAGCAGCGAGAAACAACCAACAACAAGAACAAACTAGAGGATGAACGAAAGAAAGAGCACCACCACCACCAGCAACAACAACAACAACAAAAAGGAGGAGAATCCCTCAATCAACGCCAAGAGATATCACGTGAGATGCATAAGAAACGGACTGGCATGGATGTTGGGGTGGCGCGTCTATGCATTTGTGTACACGGAGGGGCGTGTGTGTGTGTGTGTGTGTGTGTGTGTGCCGGGAGCGAACAAACAAACAGTGAGATGCTTCACAACTAACAAATACGCTGCGCGCCATTGAACACAGGGAAGCATGCACAGACACACAGCTTGTATATAAGTGAAGAGGCACCACCAGCGGGAGACAACACGCCCTCTGCTCCAACTGCCATGATGCACCCCACCCCACCCCCCCCTTTACTCTCGCTCCTCGTCCTCATCGACCACCGCCAGCAGCAGCAGCAGCAGCAGCAACAACAATAGCAACAGCAAAAGCAGACGCAAACGGCACTTCCCCTTCTCCCTCTACAGCACCCTTTTGCCATGGTCATGATCATTGTTACTCCACAAACTCGCTCTGGCTCGCCTTTCATCTTCCCATCGCCATCCACCGTCAACTCAACGTCGCTTTATATTCAAACTCATCTCTCTCTCTCTCTCTCGCCGACACACAAATGCAGATTCCTCTCTTCTTCTTCTTCCTCCAAATACTCATTCGCTCACTGGCGCAGACATTCGGGGATTAACGCAAAACATTTTGATACTCTGAAAAATACAGGGGGAAAAAGAAAAACAGAAGGAACGGAAGGAACAAGACCAAACCAACAAAAAAAAAAGGAGGAAAAACAAAAAAAAAAAAAAGCAATACACAAACTAAAGAAAGTTAAAGGGTGTAATATCACTGGTCACGCATATGCAGACCTTTTTTCTGTTGTTGTTGTTGTTGTTGTGTGTTTGTTTATCTGCAAGCGCTGTGGCAGAGGACGAACGAAAAAAAAAAATGAAATGAAAAACAGAAGGTCGAGGCGATCGCCAAAAAATCTGACGGATGAAAAGAATAAACAACCACACTTTCTACTCCGCCAAAACAAACACACACACACACACACACACACACACAGACTTCTGAGCACCTCCGTATACTCTGCTGCATCTTGGCATTCCCCACTCTCATTGCGTCTCGGTTTTGTTCCTCTCCCCTCTTCCATCGCATTGCACCGCCACGTTCCACTTCGGACGGAGAGTAGAAAAAAAAAAAAAGCAACAACAACATGCACGCGTTCTGGGGGATCGGCAATATCTCTTCTGCACTTCCGCCTCCCCTGCCAGACGACTTCTTCCGCCACCGCCTTGACGGTGCGCCATCCGGTGTTATTTATTTAATTATGTACTTATCTATTACTTCTTTTGTTTCTTCTCAGGCGGAGCATCCCGCCCGCCTGCCCACTTTGAAGGTGCAGGGGGGAAAAAGAGCGGCGGCAAAAGAGCGAAGGAAATCAGACCGAGAGAGAGAGAGAGAGAGAAAGCGAGCAGGGCAACCCCAGCCGGGAAAGAAAATGAAAAAAAATTTTTTTTTTTTGCTCGTCTACCGGTTTGAAGGAATATGTGATGACACTCACATTGATGTGTTTTTTTTTCTCCACCGATGCACATGCACACATGTACACACGCACATCATCAAACCACTCCAACTACCACACGGACACATGTCACCAGTTCCCTCACCCACTCAGTCAGACTGTATGTATTATAAATGCTGCGTTTATTTTATTTCAGCGCCTTGCCCCATCCAGCTGTCGAAGGAGGAACCATATTTGAGTGGATAGACATCCCATCCACAAACTGTATCTCCTATGAGGATGTTGGTCGTCGTGTTGAGCTGATGGAGGGTTTTTTCGTCGATGATGGAGAATTCAGGGGCTTCTGACCAGAGGAGACGGAACTTTCCGACAATGAAGAGCTATTTCCGTTTGCGCTGGCGCCAATGTTGTTGTGTGTCTTGTTAACACGTGCAAGGTGCTTCATAACATCCTCTTCAAAACGCTGCAAACTAGCCTTGCTGTCCTCCTGGTTTTGTTTTAGCTGCTGCACAATCTCACGTAGACGTTGTGTATCCCGCCGCTTGCGCTCATCCACCGCCTCCAGTTCGGCCGTGTAATCCTTCCGCTCAAAGGCAGCGTCGCGCAGGCGAGCACGAAATTTGACGTAGTCCTGGCTCTGCAAGAGAGACCGCAGCTGAGAGACGGATGTCTCCATGGCAGCGGAGCGGTTGTCCCAATCTGAAAGCAGACCATTGCCAACAGAAACAAACTTCTCCTGCTGCTGTGCAAGGTTCTGCATGTCCACCTGATGCTGCTGCTCCATTCGATGGCGTTCTGTCCGCGCCTTGAGCAACTCACGACGCATCTCATTCACCTCCTCTTCTACAAGGCGGCGCTGACGATCCTTCTCCATCATATCGCTTTCACGCCGCATGGATTCATTCTCTATGTGTTGCTTCAGCCGGGATATCTCCTGCTCCTTTTCACGACGATACCGGTCCATTTCATCCTGTCGGCGGTTTAACTCCTTCTCATGTTCCTCCTGCACACGCTTAATGGCTTCGCCAGAGCGCTGACGGTCTGAAGCGCCTATGTTCAACTGATCCCGCAGCCTTCGAAGCTCCTCCTGGAAGTTGGCACGCATCTTCGTCATCTGTTCCTCGTAATTGGCACGCGTGCTCTCCTTTTCAGTCGCAAATCGCTTCTGCTCAGACTCAAAGAATTTCTCCCGCTTCTTCATGCGTTCCTCCAGGTAGTTCAATTTTTCAACATGCTTGTCAATAAGCTGCTGACACATCTCATTGCTCTTTTCAACGGACTCCTTCACTCTAGCGTCCGAGAGTTTTTGCAAATCCACCATTTCTGAAACGTGGCGTTTTCGCAACTTTTCCATCTCCGCGCGGTGTGTTTGCTGAACACGACGAACAACATCAGAAAATTGGTCGTTTTGAACAGCACTCCGATGAATCATTTGCCTCAGAAGCTCCTTCTCTTTTTGCACCATTATGTTGTGTATTAATTCAGAGGCCCGATCCATGTAAAAGAAAGCGAAACGCTCAGCATGTCGATTCCTCCTTTCGCCATTACTATATAGCGTGTCCACCTCTTTTTTGAGGCCCTTTATGCGCTCGTTGAGCTCCGCAACACGGGTGGTTTCGCTTCCGCCGTCATCACGCTTGCTCAGCCCTTCATCAGCAAGCTGACGCCGCAACTCTTCCACCTCGACCCTCGCAGCCGAAAGCTGCGTCTTGAGCACTGAAACGTTGCCGTCCTGTCCAACCCCCACGGCTCCTCGCCGCCGACCCGGAGCCACCTCCTGATGACCACCACGCCCGCGTCTAGGGCACGTTGCATTCTGTTCCTCTGAGCGCATGGGAATATCATTCTCCTCCAGCTCCGCGCGCAACTCGGCAATGCTGATCTCCTGATCCTGGCAGCGCTTTTCAAGGAGGGAATTGTTCCGCTGGATCTCCAACACATACTCTCGGGTGAACTCATTGTGTCCGGCGTCTTGAATGATTTTCTTGAGACGGTCTACCTCATTTGTTAGCATACGTATCTGACGCACCTGCGGGTCCTCGTTGATGACTGCCTTATTCACAATCTGCTTTGCACGCGAGGCGTAGCGGATCGTCTGCCTCATTTCATCAAAGTTCACACAATGGGGCGAAATGGTGGCCACCATGGAGGTTTTACTGTTGCCACCCAGCGAGTCCATTAGCAGCCATGTGAGATTGGAATCACGGTAGGGAACGGGAACTGAGAGTGATTTAGACTGTGAGAGGTCAGCCAGACAATCAATAACGCGGCCCAATATGGTGAGGGAAAGATTGATTTTGGTGCCTTCGAGGAACTGCTTTCCTTCAGCCCCGACAGCACCTGTGCGTTCTGAACCTGCGAGGTCGACAAGATTCAACTTGCTGTGTTTTTTGCACGTGTTGTCACCCTGGTCAAGGTAGAGTTGTGTCACATTAAAGGTGATGATTGCGTGACTTCGGCTGCTGCGGTCGTTTATTTTTGTCGCTGCTGTGTGACGCTCAATACTACCCCGTCGGATAATTTTTGCCACTTGATCCTCATTGGTGACCATGGCAGACGCAAGACCCTCCACATACGGGCCAGTAACCGGATTATGACGAATCTTCAGATCGGCATCCCTTTGGGGGCGGATGAGGTCGTACACCTTTTCATTGTATATTTCATAGTACACTACTTCGACACGAAAAGAATGTGATGGGTCCTCCTCTCGCTTCTTACGCAGGCCGCTAAAGAGGCCGCTGCTGATTCGTGGAATGATTCCCTGAAGTTCAGAAGGGTCTAGGTTCGTCTTGTCAACAATGTCCAGTATCTGCCGTTCAGTGTTCGCCTGCAAACTCATTTGGCGGGTAAAAGTATCTTGGCGGCTTCCCTGTCGACTCAACGCTGTTGTGCGCCGCAAAAAGCCGGGGGATGCTGATCGGATGGACGGCTTCCCGCTATCCCAATCATCATAATCGTCGTTGTCGTAGTTATTTGTGGTCGAATGTCGCCTGCTACCGCAGTGAGTATCAGTATTCTTTGGGGTGCATCCAAGCATTGTGAAGGTCTTCCCACTGCCAGTCTGCCCATACGCAAACACACACCCGTTGTATCCCTCAAGCGTGTTCTCAAGCACAGGACGACCAACCTCGTTGTATACGTCTTCCT
The DNA here is from genome assembly GCA_030849745.1 of Trypanosoma scelopori. Classification (NCBI taxonomy): domain Eukaryota; phylum Euglenozoa; class Kinetoplastea; order Trypanosomatida; family Trypanosomatidae; genus Trypanosoma; species Trypanosoma scelopori. The sequence continues at coordinate 13,252 of JASANX010001007.1, forward strand.
GTGAGCTGTATGGTGGATGGGCAACGCTGCTCCCAGAAATAACAGCCGGATTCGACCCCGCACCCTCAAACATCGGCTGGTTCTCGGACGCTGCCCCACGCCCCCGTGCGGAGGGAGGGCCTACATTAGATGTTCCACGAGAACGATTGCCGCGGGCGGAAGGGCTGTTGCAGCCGCCACTGCCATTGCCGCTGTTGTTCGGGTTCGCATCAAACGATTCACGGGTGCCTCCGTCTGCTTTGCCTTTGTCACCCTCCCGCTCGAGCACGGACCACAAACAACGGGTGAAGTTGAATGTCTCGCGGGGGCGGAAATCCTTCTGTGGGTCCAGCAGTGTAATGAGACAGGGATTTTCCACGTCAATGCGCACCGTGCTATGCAGTGGCATATTCAGTGAGAGCTCCCGTTCGCTGAACGGCCGCACGCGCACATACACTTTCATGGCGTTCCCCTGCACCTGTGCGAAATCGAGTGCCGAGCGGCGAGGCGTGGTGAGGGAACGGGTGGATTGCATGCGCCGAAATTCACGATCTGGTTGTCTCTGCACTGACGCACGGCGCGCAGACGTCGGGTTAGAGCGCACCGGGGAGCAGTTTCGCATCTTAGCTCGCACGTTCTCTTCAACCGCGAGACTTTGTTGTATATATCCTCTAGAAATATTTTCGTGCACTCTGTTTTGGTGCTGTCGGGCACAGAAAGAAAAACTACGACAACGTCAGTCTTCGCCTCCCGTTTCTCTCTCTTTTTTTTTTTTTTTTTTGTTGTTGTTGTTCTCCAACTGTTACCACCAGTAACACGGGCTTCTTCTTCCCTTGCTAGCAGCAAGTCAATCTGAACACTGCCTCCCATGCAGAAATATATGCATGCATGCAGAGAGCAACAACAAGAACCCCCACCCACCCACCCCCAAAAAAAAAGAAAAAAGAAAAAAGAAAAAAGAAAAGAAGGAATTCAAAAGAAATCAAGAAGAAGGAAAAAAACAAAAAAAAAAAAAATAAGAAGACCACATGTAAATGCATGTCTGCCTCCACCTCATCACACTCCCATCTCTCTACGCATGTGGAAAGAGTGTGACATTCACCGCGTACATGCGCTCCACCACGTTTACTTATTTAACGCGCACGACGGACGGCATTCGGCTTAAAGCGAGAATTCCGCCGTTGTTGCAAATTCTGTTGGATGCCGTAATTCTGTCGCTTAATCGTCTTCGCCAAGGCGTTGAGACTCTTGCTGCGCTCCACCCGTTGCTGAATCTCTTTTATACGCCGCGCCGCTGCTGTCGCTTCTGCCTGCTGCTCCTCTAGCCGAAGCTGCAGAATATGCTCTACGTCATCACGCTCGTCAGAATTCGCCACCCCTTCAGCAGCAGCAGCAGCAGCAGCGTTGCGACTATAACCGTTACTTTGCTTAGAATTTTTTGCAGCCTCACTTGCCTCGGCAGCTTCTGCCACAAGGGATGCGAAACGGTATTTCTTCACGTCCTTCTTCGCACGGATGCGCTCCACGAGTGCTGCACGGGCCGTCTTGTCCGTCACGCCACTCTTGAGAAGTTTCTTTTGCATTTCATGGCGCTCTCGCCGCCGCTGAGACGACGACAACATGCGTGGAGCTCCCAAGAGTACGTCTTCGGGTAAGACAGTATTCTGCAGAACTGAAAGCTTCCCTCGCACGGCGGGGTGCTGCTTGAGCATCTCTGGCGTAGCATCAAAATAATTTCCGGGGTTAAATCGACGAAACTCCTCGTCGGTCTCCACAAACACAATATGTTTATTTTTTGGCCGTTCTGATGTGATGGCAGTCAACGCCTCTTCGTCTAGAAGTTCCTTGGCGCGGTTGATATCTGCCTGCGCCTTGTACTTCAGATACTGCACGTTGCGTGTATTATGTTGCAAAGTCTTCTGCATAATCTGCAGTTTATCCTCCATTGACGCTGAACGACCCTTCATCCTCCCAGTCGCAGTATCCAAGACGGCCTTTGTCATGCCAATATGAAACTCATCCGGGTTTCGCTGTGCCGCCGCACGCTTCAACCCCAAGAGCCGCTGCACCTTCGCCTTTCGCCGACGCGATCGCACGACATGATCCTTGTGCTTCTCGAGGGGGCCTAGATGCTTGCGAGAGGCAGGCTGTGAGCGCTCCTTGTGTGTGGTGCGCTTGATGTGTTTCTCCAGATTCCCTGCACCAGGGTTACGCCCCTTCCCTTTGGTCATTTTCGTTTTATTACTCGCCCCCCAATCACTCCCTCTCTGTGCGTGTGAGTTTGCTCTTCTTTTCCTCTTCCTCCTCCTCCTCCTCCTCCTCCACCACCGCGCCGCACTGCGCTGCTGACAAGAACTACACTAACGGCCGAGGAGGACAAGAGGGAAGGAATGCACGGCAGGGGAGGTGCACGGGAAGAAGAAGAAGAAGCGGAAAAAAAAAAGCAAATGAATGCCACTACACGAAATCCCATCGCGAATCTGCCACAAATGGAGGAGACGGGCAGAGACACATGAATGCGTCTCCCATCACCCCCCTCGCCCTGTTTCTCGGTGTGTCTGTGTGTGCACGCGTAAAGGAAAAAAAAAAAAGAAAAAAAGAAAGAAAGAAAGAAAGCGTACTCTCCTTCGCTTAGAGTTTATTCGACAAATACAAATGAAGACACACACACACACACACACACACACTCCATCTTCGCAAGCAGCAGCAGCATTTCGTGTGCTCTCTTCACCCGTTTGTCCGTCATCTTCATACGTGCCACCTTATTTCCTGAATTAGATTTGGTGTCTTGTGACTGCTGCGCCTGTGACTTTAGCCTCGGAGCTACGAATGCAGATTGCCAAATTGCGCACACGCTCAGCGAAGAGAGTGAGTGCGTGGCGGAAAATTTGGGCAGCGTGTAGGTGTCCAATGCTCTCAATGGTGAAGCGCATGCGTGTTTTGTCCTTCTCAATGAGTATTTTATCTGCGATTTCTGGGTGTACGTCCCGACGGAGGCACTCACGGCAGAGGGTGCAGTTCTCCACTTCCACCACCTCTGCCTGTCCATTGACATTGACGCCAAACACACCCATGGGACAGATTTGCTGCAGCTTTGCCGCACACTCACCCTCAATTGGTTCCCGAAGGCTGATGCCTGTTTTGAACTCGTAGAAGCACGCTGATGCGGGTGACCATTTGGCGTGCACGCTTCCTATGCCTTTTATGGCAATCGCCCGCAGCTTCAGGCGTTGACCAGGACCTAAGCGCGTTATGATTATGTCGGGGTGCACCAGAAACACGCGATCCTCATCTGGTCCATTTGCCCAAGCCTCCTGCCGGGGAAGTGGCCGCCACTGGAGATCACCGCTGTACACACTCGTCGCCTGCACGTCCCGGCGTCCCTCTGCAAAGAGCTCAAACACAAGCACACGCTCTGGGTCAAGCGAATCAAAGCCTACTTGGTTGCTTTCCGTCACATAATGCATCTTCGCCACCGGTCCAGCGAGCGGCACGAGGCCGAGGCGGTGGGAAAGAATTTCATCCGGCATGACGCTATCGTTTTCTTCAATAAGGATGCGGTCGAATGCCAAGACAGGAACTTCGGTTAAAATAAGACGTCGAAACATGTTCGCAATCGGCGGGCTGATGTGGTCCACGTCGAATGTTATGGTCTCAACGCGGCGGGTGGTATTATTACCCCGGGTGCCGTTCTCAGTCATGGATGCACTACTCTCTTCGTCTTCGGCTTTCATACATCGACGACGCTCCGGCAGACCCGCCACAGCTGACACAATAGAGATGTTTGATATCGTCGGCGTGTCAGGCAGGGCTGTTGGAAGCGGCGGCTTTCCGCTGCCAAAGTACGTCCGCGGCGAGCTGAACGTCTCGGTGTACTGCGCCCTGTCATTGCCGATCTGCACCTTGGCACCGTAACTCATGTCGCCGCACTCCTCGGCAGATCACACCCCCCCCCTTCGCTCACTTCGGACTCGCAGGTCCGAGGAATGCTGAGCATCAAAGTGGCAAAAAAAAAAAAAACAAGTGGAGAGTCAACAACAACAAAAGAACAAGATGAAACAATAATGATCATAATGATAATAATAACGATGGGAGAGGGTGTGAAAGGCTGCGCACACCCCCGCTCCCCCCCCAAAAAAAAGGAAAAGAAAACAACGCCTCGCCCCGCCTTTGCAAACAAAAGATAACTCCGTTGCATGCCCGCACTACATGAAAGATAAATGAGAAAAGGGTCTGCGGAGAGAAAACATTCGACTGCAACGCAGTGACTCCTCCTCCACCCCACCCCACCCCCACGCGTCTCGTCGTGTGGACATACGCAGCAGCGTTCATTATGTGCACGCCAGCAAAGACGCGCAGACGGATGCACCAGACCGCGTCTGTAGAGCAATCCGCACCCTCTATTGAATGGCTTCTGCATCTTTTCGTCGTCGCACGAGCCACCACCCAACCCCCAACGCATGCTGCTCTTTCAATCGTGTAGGGGATTCTATAAAACCTAAATGAGGACAACCTCCCCCACCCCCCAGGCGTCACTTTCATTTTCCTTTTTTTTTTTTTTTGCTCCATCTCCATCGTCCCTTCTTCTTCTCATGCCCTACGCACACATTTCCCTTCACAAAATCCCATTTTCATTTGCTTCGGCAATGTCCACAGCCACCCTTTAGATGCAGCGATGAGAGTCAAGTTATTGGCTTGTTTCGTATCATCTGCTCTTCCTCCAAACACACGCACATATATATATATATAGGCATGTGTTTACGCCTGTATTTGGCTTTAATTGCCATTTTTTTTTTTTTCTCGTCTGAGAATTAAAACGATTCAGGGCTGCTAGAGGACCTCTCCTTGTCATCGCCATGACCATGGTCATGCTTCACGCCACCATCGGTGGCGTCCCCATCGCTATTATCCTCATCCTCATCATCATCGTCATCGTCGTCGTCCTCATCCTCGTCATCGGTCAGGAGTCCAATGTGCGGCAGATGGCCTGCTGTATTCGTTGACGAAGGTGGGGCGTAAAATACAGGTGGTTGGCGTTCCTGTCTTTGTTCACCATCATCATCATACTGCGCACAACCGTATGCAGCGTGCAGTTCGTGGTGTGGACGCCTTGGGTCGTCTCGTTCCTCGCCGTCCTGTCTCTCGGGGCTGTATTCCATCGCGTGGGGATGTTGTGACGCATCCTCACGCAATTTATTCTTCCCTTGCTGCACCTTTTGAACTCCTTGTCGCACAGTGTCGACGATACGATCGTTCTTGAATATGTGCACTTTCTTACCAACGCACGTGAAGGACTTCAGCTCCAGAGCACGAGCCTCCACCTTATGATTGGGGACATCGATACGGGCAACGTTGCCAACTATGCGTGTTGGCCCAACCTTCACACCCATCGTCTCACCCAATGCCTTTGCGAGGATGAGCGGAATGTTCCCGAATTCACGCGACGGCAAGGGGTACACGAGAATTGACGGTGGGCGGTTAGCAACGACCTCTGCGGGAAGTGGCGGCGGTGGCGTTGTGAGCGGATTGGTTGCTGGTGCAGAAGGAATGATACCCATCAGCGCAAGCAATTCCGCTGTCGTAGGGGCCACAGACGCAGATGTGCTCGCCGCGGGCACTACCTGTTGGGAGATTGCCCCTAAAATACCACCACCACCATTATTATTATTATTAGTATTAATATTATTGTTTCCATTATTACTCGAAACGCCCACAGCAGCAGCACCAGCACCAGAATTTGGGCCAAGAACAGATGGCAAAGAGATGTTGCTGTTGGGAGGCCACACTGTAGCAACAGCATTGGATGGCGCAGAGTGACTCGGCAAATATGGCTGCGGCTGTGAGGGCAGCACCTCTTGCTTGTTGCCGCAAGACGGGGCAGATTCAGAATGGGCCACTGGTCCAGAAACCTCGCTTTTCATCGCCAGCAATCGCTCCATGAGAGTGGGTGCAGACCCACCCACTGTGATGCCACTGCTACCGCTACCGCCGCTGCCACCGCCGCTGCCAGTCGCAGCATTTCCAGTGAACGAAGAACCCACCCCCGCTGCAGCTCCCTGCACCGTCGACGGGCCCTTGTCAAACGTGAAGTTGCCAATTGAGACGTTCAAATCGACTGGTGGAGGTTTCGGTGTCACGCTCTCCGTGTGTGTGTAATCCACAGTGGGGTCAGCTGCCGTGTTATCGAGAACTGCTGGCTGGGGGGCAAAGAAGGACGCTGCAGAGGGAACTCCTCCGGAATTTTCCATTCCCGACGACGCGGGCCCACGCGAGTTGTGGGTTTTGAAGAGCGTTGGGGGCCGCGTTGCGTGCTCTGCAGCAGTCTCAACCTGCATACCGTATGTTGCCATGTATTCTTCCGCATTCACTTCCTGGAATTGGTACTGAGCGTTAGCACCTGAATCTCCTCCCGCGGCGGAAGCATCCTCTCCAAAGAACTGAGAACCAGAAGGCACCCCCTCCGCCGCTAGTGCGTTCACACCAACCTCGCTCTGAACCTCCTCCTCAAGCTCTTTCAAAAATCTCTCCAGCTCCTCCAGGTCGTCGCCAAGGACCTCCAGGTCGGGCGCCTCGCGGCGTAGAACATGCAGATAATAGTCATGAAACTCGTGCTCAGGGTTGAGGAAGCCGAATAGGTCGGGGTACATCTTCAGAAAGGTAGCCTCCTGCTCACGGCTGCGGGCCTTGGCGATGCTTCGAGCGGAGTGTTGGATGTTCTTGTCCATTACAGGATCCGGCATCTTTCCCATGTATGCTGTTGGCTGTCTCGCAGTTGCGTCGACTGCTACTCCACCTGCTCCTGTTGTCACCGCTCCTACGGTGGCACTACCACCACCACCACCACCACCACCCCCAACATAACCCACATATCGCTTCGATGGCACAAAAACCTTCGGCCGCCCAGGGTTCGCGCTGTACTCGTAATACGGGCAAAGTGAAAATACAGAATCATCATTACCTCTTGATTTCCACGTAGCGCTGGTAGCAAAACGACTAGCGCGCTCCTCGCGCAGCCAATTCTGAGCATTACGCGCTCGCCCTACCCACCAGTCCCACATTTCCTGCAGCCCCAGCAAGGCATCACTAGTCGTAGGCCATGACTTGTCGCACAGAAGAGCTAGAAGTCGAAGACGACTTTGCTTCCGCATCAACTGCAACCATTTTGCCGTTGTTGAGCGCATACTGAAGGAAAGGGTATCATCTACCTGCAGAATAACTGGCGTTGCTTGGATGGTGTCATAGGGCTTCAGTGGAATAGAAACAGCTGGTAGCTGAGCGGGTGGAGGGAGACGCCGGGCGCGTTTCGTTTGCCGCCACGCATCTGTCAGGATTGACGTCCAACCACGGCAACGGGAGGCCGGCATCTTCGCCCACTCACGCTGCTCACCACAAACCACGACTGCTGCATCCATGCAAAGTGGCGCCGCCTCATCTAGGGCGTAGATTCCCTTCTCCACGATACGCCTTCGGTGAAGGTAAACAAAGGGTCTCTCTGCATACTGCTTGTACACCTCCTCCATGCTCATCACCGAATCCTCCGAGAAGACGGCGAGCTGCGGGGATGAGCGGGGGACACCTCCGTTGGAGCCGGTCCCCATCGCTGCCTTTGGTACACTACCTGTAGATCCAACCAGTGTCACCACGCCGTCACTGTGTGCAACGGCGCACCATGGGTAGGCCGCAGCTGTAACGCACCGCAGTAGGGTGTGCCCCTCCATTAAGACGTCGTCATCCGGCATCTCAAGGATACTGGATGTCACTGCAGCGGAAGTGAGAAGAGCTCCTGCCGACGGGTCGTCACCTTTGCAACATGTCCGTTTCACCGAGGGGAAGAGGTTTGAGATTCCAATCACATCAAGCACACAAAGTAGCCTCAGTTGAAGTGCCTCTATCTGCATCAATGTTTCTCTAGGAATATGGCTCTCCCTTAAAAAGGTCTCCTCCGCCTCCGTTGATGTTTCTCGCAACGAGAGCCACATGCGATAGGCGTGGAACGCACTGACAATATCACTCCCGGAATCGCGGGAAAAGAAGGCGCGTGCCTCCCTAATAAGCTGCCTTGTTTCCGAATCCGTCTCTCCCACCAAGAATATAGTTCCCACCATCCACGTCGCGGCAACAAGGCTCGCGGGAACAACACAGCCATAAAGCTGCGACAGCAGCATGAGGCGAACCACCGCAACGGGCCACGCAAAACACGTGGTAGCCACACCTAACGGCGACAATCTCAGATGCGCCTGTCCATGCAAAGGTTCCAAATGACCAAGTCGCTGAAGGTGATGTTCAACCATCACAAAAGTCCGGCGCAGCTGCTCATAGCGACCTGTCGAGGCAGGAGGCACGCTGACGAAGATGGTGGAAACGAGCTGTGCGACCATCGTCGACAAGCCATGCGTATTCTCCACCTCTGCTGAAGCGCCTGATGAGAATCGGCGACAGCGCAGACTTTCCTCGCGCGCTTGCAGAAGGTGGTACATCTGCACACATTCATCCCAACGCATGTGAAAAATGGCGTGTTGTGCCGGATCACCGCTGACACGCCGGTGCTGAACACTGTAGAGAACAGATTTTGGAATCAGCTGCACCACTATGCATGCTGGAGTCCATCCACCTTCCCGTTCCCCACCCGCATCACCTCGTCGAAGGCGGGCAATTGTGCGTCGGTGTCGCAGCTCCTGAACGTGACTGTACGCAGTGACAGTGGTGTCCGCATCGGTGCTGGCATCATAACTTGTGTAGGAGCGCCGTGCACAATCCACCACTAGACCCACCTCCAACGTGGAGGGAAGAACAGACTGCGCCATGATCGGCGTAGTAATCAGAACCAAACGGTTTCCCTTGTCACTCGCCCCAACATCACTATCCTGCAGAATGAAGCGGCCCAACTGCTCCAATGTGACATCCTCATGCAAGGCATGCACCGTGAGCGGCAGCCGCCTCTGTAGATCTCTTTTCTTCTTCCCCTCCTCCTTCTCGTCCTTCTTCTCCTCCTCCTCCTCCTCCTCCCATTCGTCACCTCTTGTGGATATAAACGCCGCATGACGCAGGGCCTCCGCAATGAGTGTAACAACATGCGCATTTGGCGCCACAACTACAACAGCTGGCCGCGGTTGCATCGTTGCGGCTGCCAATTCTGATTCCCTCCTCTCCGAGCGATCGTACTCATTGACAACACGCAGAATGATGGGGCACCAGTAGGAGAGGAATTTCTCATCTTTTGTAAAATCTGCATCTTCTGCTGCCATGATCTTTGCCACAACTCCAATATTCTCCACAAACTGACGAAGATCCTCTGCGGCATCGCGGCAAAGAAAACTACCTTCTTCTTCACATTTAGTGAGCCACTGGATCGTTTCTTCCAGATATAGCACGCACGGAGTGACCCAGATATTCTTCACAGTGTGCGCCTCAGAGAGACCCTGCTGCATCATATGCAGCAGGTTCAGGCGGGTTGTGCAATTCTCCCCAAAGAACTCAGAAATAGTCGTCGCAATGGCATCCTCGAGGCAGTCGACAACAATGCGTAAATCACCACCCCGCTTCTCCACATCGTGTTTATCCTTCAACAGCCGCAGGGTGCCACGAAGGAGAGACATGGAGAGCTCCAGTATCGGTGACCGCAGATGAATATCGTTTAGAATGACGCAGCCAACACGTAGTAGCAATGGATCACACAGCAGTTGGCGCACCAGCATCTCTGGTGTGGTGACTACAATTAGTGTTCCTTCCTCCACGTCATATTGGGTAGGGGTACACACGGCAACCGACCTAGACGCTGCATCTTCTCCACGCTCCTCGCGCAGTCGATCCGTTGTACGACATGCAGCCAAACTTGTTTGGCACACGACAATTATCCGTTTGTTTTTGAAAACCTCCGTCTCGGATATGATTTGCGGCATCTGCAATGTGCGGCCACTGCCGGATGGGGCCACCAGTGCCAGCACCTGATTCTTGAGCAGTGCATCAAGAAAAAGTGCGCGGCACTGATAGAGAGGCAGACGCTGCCTGTGCGGCAGCCACTTCCGCCGATGAGTCAGAACCTTTGTCATTGGCATGCGAACCGCCATCTGCGGCTTGAAAAGCTTCATCGGGGCGAGCTTGTGCACTGCCCGCTGCTGTTCAACTTCAGTGCCCATGGCAAGCACCGCGGCGGCGTCGAGGAACCCACCACCGACAAATGCAGCGTTTGGTGCTTCGGGCGGCGGGGCACTCTTCTGGAGGAGCGTTTCCCACCGCTCTACATCGGCCTCTGTGACGGGCACATCCAATGTGAAAGTAAATAGCTTACTGGTATTATCACTCTGCGGCTGCTGCGCGCTGTCGTCGCGGTGGGCTCCCGTGACGGGATTATCCACACGCTGCTGGAGGTGCTGTGGCAGCATAGGCGCTGGGGCACACTGAGCGTCAGCAATAGAAGCGGCCATGTAGAAAAATGGCTTCACAAGCTACCCCCACCTGGTCTCCTCCCACCACACACACACACACTAACGGAAGGACAGACACAACGGGAAGAAGACGCTCGTCTTCTCCTTTTTTTTTTTTTCCCTCCCCCTTTCGTTAGTTATATAAATATATGTATTGCTCTCTCTCTCTCTCTCTCTCTCTCTCTCTCTGTGCGGTCAATGCCTCACTACTACTTCTTCCTTCACGCCCTCCAAGTGATGCTCCTTCTCGTGAAGCCTCTACCGCCTCCGCCCCAATATGTCACCACAATTGGCGTTAATTCTTTCCCTTTTGCATGCGTATGCATTATGTTTTGTTGTTATTGTTGTCGTCGTCGTGATTTCGCATGAGTGGGTGAGAGGGAGGGAGAGAAGCGTTAGAGCCCCCAGTGGCAGAAGCAGGACGAGAAGTACAATACAACGGCGCCCATTGCGCAGAAGGAAGTGGGAAGAGAACGATGCTCGTGGATCACTCTTCGTGTGATGATGTGAGGGGCAAGTTCAACCCGCCACCGCCACCATAAAACACACACAGAGACAAAAAAAAATTTCTCGACCCACACGCCAATACAGTGATACACACTAGAACACCAGACGAGCAAGTGACAAGGACAAAGGACCGCAAAGTGGAGCATCGCGCGCAAAGAAGAAAAAAAAAAAAAAGAAGGGGTGGGGTGGGGGAAAGAGAAAATGCAACTCCTTCCTTTCTTTCATTCTCCCTTTCGCGCGCGCGTGCGCTCTCTCTCACTCAGTCACGCATGTTGACTGCATGCACGTGTGAGTGTGGGAAAGTTATTCCGTGTCATTCCAACAATGTATTACACGCTAGACTCCATTTACCGCCGAGCGACCGCCCCGGAGCCACCGCAGCTCCTCGTCCGTGACAGGAACACAGTTGCTTGCGAGAGTAAGCTCTATCAACTTCTGCATCTTGTAGTGGCGGTAGCAGAATGCAAAAACAGCAATGGTGCTAAGAAAGCCCAACAATGAAAGAACAATTGTGCCTGGGCTCGCCGACATGGTTGTACCCAATATAAACTGGATGTCACGAAACGTGTCGCTTGGGATCTCACTGCTACCTGTCATCCACAAAAACGGCTCTGTCGCCATGTAGCGAAATGGCGGCAACTGCTCCAGATTCCACGTACCAAGGAACAATGTGCGGTTTGATACTTGAATGTTCACTCCAAAGGATGAAGAGTCACGATTGCCACTCGTATCAATTTTGAACGGCCCCGTAAACACATCAAGGGATGTGGAGCGAACAAACGGCATGAGGTTTCTACTACTGTTCAGCTTCACGCCTGAAGCTACAGCGCGTTTGGCGCTGTCAATGACAGTGAGCGCCGCGTCAACAGCAAACCCAGCCTCAGAGCCAATTGTTTTCATATCGCATCGCATCTTCTCTGGTGCAAATCCACCTTGAGAAAGAATCTGCATTTGATCGTTTAAAAGACCACTCATATTTGCCTCATTGTTGATTTTATGTAATCGATCCTGCGGAACATGCGGAAACACACATATGGAACTTTGAGCCTTGCCACGTTCTTCTGGATTCGAGACGGAGTAATGACAAAGCTCCCTGCTCAGAAAAAATATATACTGTTTCATGTAGTCCAGATCGTCAAAAAGACTAAACCACGCCTGGGCATCATTGCCATTTGCAGGGAGAAGTGTGATGATAATGCGAGAGATGTCACGCTCGTAGATTGTTTCCATTGTCAACTTCATCTGTTCCTTGCTCAAGTTGGGAATCGTGTACACACGCTCGACGTGAATGTTCCGTTGTTCCATGGATCTTTGCATTGCATGCAGCCGTCCGCCTCCGAACTGATCATTCAGAGCCACGATGAGCACCCGCTCCCAGGCAAAGTAGGCGCATATTTCCCCATAAATCAGATAGTTGAACATGTCACTGGGTATCGTGCGAGAAAAGTATGGGTGTGCGATTCGATCCGAGAAGAGGATGTCTGCGGTGTTGAAATCAAGCTGGGTGATGGCAAACTGGTTGATGACAGGTTCAAACGCCAAGGAAAGATATCCACGACCGGGTCCCAAAAGTACTGAGCATGACCGCGCCACAGGGATCAGCGAAATCAATCCATCTACTCCTCCTGCACCGGTGTTGATGACCAATGGAATAAACATTGTCTCGTTCCCTGCCTCCGCGGCCTGCTGGTTGTGGCGGAGAAACACAAACAACATGGCATTGAGACTCTGCATCTCAAAACAGCTGCTGGCAGCGGCCATGCAGACTGTCACCGCCCGCAGCGGCGATGACAATATGAGAGAGGCTGTCGCAGTTGGGTTGTAGTTCGTGATGACGGCTTCCTCGGCGAGAAATTTGAGGCTCCATGTCACCAGCGGATGTTCGATTATGGAGGTGTTTGCTAGCAGCGAGTAGACGACATCCACGCGCTGTCCTGTCGAGGCGTCAAATGCGACTCTCCCAGTGAAGCCCTCAAACTGAACTCCGCGAATTGCCACGGGCGACGCATCTTCTGCCATAGACACTGCCTGTAGGGCGTCAAACAAGTGGCTCACAATGTGTGCAGAGTAACTGCCCATGTGCTGCGGCTCGAAATAACCCTGCTTCACAAGGCTGCTGGCAGATGTGTGCTGCGAGACAAAGATGGCACCCCATAGTTTCCCGCGAAAATGAGCCACGGAACTATTCATTTCGTCAAACGCGTTAATCGCCTCATGCGAACCCAGCAGAAAGAGGTCGTCCTCCTTGCCGAGTCGTGCAGCGGCAGCACGAAGTCGCAGAAACTCCTCCTCGCCCACAAAGCACAGAACTCCAGCTGCACTGTACCGCAACACCTCACGGATAACGTTGTCGTCATCCTCTGTTGTGCCTGTGGATTTGATGTGCACTTGAGTCACAACCCTCGGAGATGGGTGATCGATTGAGAGTTGGGCTTCCATAATGGAAGCAATACCTCTTCCATATGTGTCGCTGCTGAAGACTGCAGAAACAGAGTGCCATTCCATCACGGACACCACCGTCTCGAGCACCCCACGCACGCTCGTGGAGTCCCATGGCATGATGCACACAGTGGTGGGGTTGAGACGTGTGTCGCAAAGCCTTGGATGTGAGGCATGTATGGAGATAATGGTGATATTGGCGGTAGTCGAATTTTGCCTCAATGCATCATTCACCCCAAGCGAGACATCAACGTTCTCAGCGAGAAAAAGAACATCCAGATCGGCTTGATTGTCCTGCAGAAATCGTTCCACTTCGAGGAGTGCAGTCAATAAACTGCCCTTGGAGTTGAGAATGGCGGGTTGCTCCTTGAATACGGGGGAAACAGCAACACCGGTAGCATTACGAACGCCCGAGTTATTCGAGATAAGTGCGGCGATGGCGGCGTTCAATGAATCCTCCGTCACCTTTACTCTCTGCAAATCGAGCAGGATGGCAGACTTTAGGGGTCGCGTCTGTCCGTAAACGCAGCCCAGTGGTAGCAGAACCAACACCAACGAGAGAAAAAGGCGGGGGAGAACGCAGGACCCCGAAACAATACGTGTGCGATGCGGTGGTTGTTCTGCCATGATGATCGTTCCACACATTCTGGGGTCGCCCCCCTTTTTTTTTTTGCTCCTCAGATAATCCGTCGTCGTCGTTGCTGTTGTTGTTTGGTCTCTCTTCCACCCCTCACCTAACTGCGTGTATGTATAAATATGGACAAGTCCTCTTGTTTCTGCACCAGTAAATACCGCACCAATCCAACCCTCCCCACCCCCCGCAGCAGAACAGATGCCCACCGACTACGAGCCTTCTGCACGAGCGCTGCTCCTCCTCCACTTTTTTTTTTTTTGTTTTCGTCGGTATTGGATTTAGTGCTTGTGTGTGTGTGTGTGTGTGTGGAGCGAGAGAAAAGGGAGGGAGGGAAGTGCCTTTTTTTTTTGTTTTTCCTCAGCTCCTCTCCTTTGTCGCGAGGGGAACACGTGTGGAGTGCCACGCTCTACAAAAGGGGGGCTTGAGGAAGGAGAGGGAGTGAAGGACACACACACACACATACATACAGAGGGACAAGAACAACAGCAAGAAGAAATGCCGGGAGAGTCAGAGCATCGGATGACAAACGACAGTGCACGCCTTCCCCTTGCCATTTTTCCCTCCCGAGGATGCAGGAAGTCCATTACAGTGTGCTGAGATAAGTGCAAAGGGGGAAAAGGAGGACGAGGAGGAGGAGGAGGAGGAGGAGGGGGGCAAAAGAAAGAAACAAATAAACAAAGAAACCAAAAAGAAACACACACACACAACGGCACCGTTCCCTCAGCGAGCACTAGTCACGCACCTCCGCTCACCCACCCACACCCACACCCCCACACACACACACAGACGCAGATATATATATATATATACATTTATATATGTCTACGAAGGAGCGGAGCTTGTTGCTTTCCCCGTTATTCCTCTTGTTGCATCTTCGAAGAAATGGAGGGATGCAAAACGAGAAACACAACACATGCACCTCAGAACAACAACAACCCCCCCCCCCCCCAAAAAAAAAAGAGAGAAAAGATTAAACACGCGCACATATGCATCTTTTTTTTTTCTTCTTTCCCTCCTCTAGTTTTCTCTTCGTTTTCTGATCAATTCTCCAAAAGGCAGTCGCGATGCGGTGCTCAATTGCACGACGAGCCGCATGCCCTTTTGCCTTTGCTCTTTCTTCTCTCTATCTCTCCCCGCCCCCTCCTCCTCCCTTGCGCTTGTCTCTTGTACCTGCAGACGACATATCACTTTTCACTCACCCCCGTCCCTCCTCGTGACTTGGGCTTCCCGTTTTGTTGTGTGGCTGTGCTTCCCATTCTTTATCACTTTTCAGGTGTGAGATTGCCCATTGAATTCGCCGCGTTCACGTTGAGCGCAAGGGGGTAAACAAAAAAAAGAAAGAAAGCAGAATGAAAACGAAACATCAGCAAACACTCAGATGCGCTCACCGCGCAGCTTCAACGCCAATTGAATGTCCTTCGGATACACGGTGACGCGGTTGGCATGCAACGTACACAGGTTAGCGTCCGCCAACACGGATGTGACATAAAGTTCCGTCGACTCCTGCAGCGCCTCGAGGCACGAGGAGCTCATGCGAAAAGAGTCCTTCAAGTTTGACACGACCTCTCGCACAAAGCGACGGAATGGAGCCTTCGCGATGAGGAAGTCCGTCGAGCTTTGGTATCGGCGCACCTCCCGTAAAACGACGGTACCAGGGCGCCAGCGGTGCTTCTTCTTTAAACTTGTGCTCGTCGACTCCTTCTTGGCGACAATACGGCCCTCTGTATGAATCTTGCGTGAGGCAAGATTTTTGCGTGGCTTGGGAAGATGCGTCGACGAGGCGGGGGCCGAATCTTTCCGTGTTATCGCCATTTTCTTCATGGTGGCCATTTTCCCAGCGTATTTCTTCTTTTTTTTTTGTATAGATGTGTATATATGTGTGTTTTTGCCTTTTGCTGCTTGCTATCACTACTTGTTGCAGCTGCTGGCGTACTTTTTTCTTCTTTTCCCTTCTTGTCTTGTGATGATGATGATACGCTGCGGTGTCCGATTGAAAGCCGCTTGCTTCTGTTCGTGTGGCGATTTTCGTTTTGTTTTGTTTTGTTGTTGCCGAGATGAGCAAAACAACAACAACAACAACAAAAAAAAAAAAAAAAAAGCAAGCAAACACACACGCTAAAGAGCAAGGTGATTCTCCACTGCACGGGTATGCGCGCATCCTGCGCTCGCTCACCAATGTAATGCAATTCACGCTTTCATGGCAGTGCTGCCTTTGCCATTCATCACCTGCAGGCAAAACAAACAAACAAAAAACAATTTATTTCCCTCCTGCATACCCTCACGTTTTTTTCTTGGGGGGAGGGAGGGGGTTCGTTTTCTTCCTTCATCTTCTTCTTGTCACTCTTGCCTCTCTCGTCCACTTGCAGATGCGGTTCCCTGCCCCAACCATTCGAGCCAAATGGTCATGCAGATGCATCGGTGTACATGCACGTCACTTGGCGCCTGCCCCCATGAAACCCCCCCCCCCCCCCCGCATTCCATTCACAGGCTGCAACGAGGAGTGTGTCGACGGTGGCGGAGTCTCCTGTGGCGCCTCCGCTCGGATGAACCACACTTCGCGTCTTTCAATGGGAGCACGACGCGCACACACACACACAAACACACACACACACATACAACTACCCGAGATCTTCAAGTAAGCAAGTAAGCCTTCCTCGATTCTATTCACACTCACACACGCACGGAGGCAACCAGACAGGGAATCGATCCACCCAAGGAGGAAGAACTCAATACTCCTTTCGCCACCCCTTCAGTCAAACTGATGTGCGTCAGTCTGCCTCAAATGCATCCCTAAGTCCCTCTCTCTCTATGTGACAAGGAACACGTCGTTGTGCGCCATGGAGACACATGCACACCGCGAAAAAAAAAAAAAAAGAAGCTTTGCAGTGAGGAGCAAGGGCACGGATCAGGTTTGCACGCCTGTCTTGAGCCCACTCTCGTTCTTTTTTTTTTTTTAATTATTGGCCGTTGTCGGTGTTATTCCTCTTCTTCTCTAGAGGAGTGCTTTAGGAAAGATTATGTCCTTCTATATGTGCATCCGGCTGGCTTTTCGCCACTGGCGCCTCAAACAGGGCAAAGTACTGCTCCAACTTGCTCTGAATACCAGAACGCCACTCCACACCAAGATGATCCAGCATGCCAGTGAACCAATGCCTCACGACACTCTGATTCTCCAATGTGAGGCCTGTTACCTCCACCTCGTACGTCCTCGTTACGTGTGTGGCCGGCGAAACAGCTGCAGCGGAGCTGTACGAGCAGAAGGGATTTCCCCCCGCGGCAACGGCAAACGCCCGGGCTGGAGCGGAGAGATCGTAGAGCGTGCAGTCCAGGTTAAAGCGTAGTGGTGATGCCGTACTCCCTGTGTGCTGTGTGGAGTGTGTTGCCGGCACATCCCACAATGTGCACGCCGCATCATCCACGGTGGGTGGTTGCCGTGGTGCATGGGCCAAACTTGACATGGTCGACATGCAGTCCTTGATATACCGCGTATATGTACGACGATGGGTACGAAAGAACGCAATCAAGGAAAGACTCCGCATGCCAAAATCGTCCCAGAGAATACCCACAATGCTATTGTGCACTCGTTGCGAGACCAAAAACTCCGTTGGATCGCACAAGAGGAGACGGGCGACATCACCAGAAATCTCTGTGGAGCGCGAGAACCCACTCTGTGACCCGTTGAGCATTTGCTGTTCTTCCTTCAACACAAGGGTGAACGCGGCGCCATTGTTGATGCACCGAAGTTGGAGGAAGCACCTCTGCTTCATTAGATTACCCACCGGCACGTCATCAAAGTAGTAATTCTCCTGATATTGCTCACCATTGGCGATTTTGTGGTTCCTCCTCCCCACAAGGCATATATCAGTGAAGTTTGTGACTTGTGAGCACTCAAGCAGCTTCTGTGAGCTTGTCTCTTGGGTCCTTCGATCAAGTAGGTCCGTCACCAAACCACCGTTGAAAGATGCATCACCTGTCTGCGCCTGGGAAAACGATACGGTGTGGTGTGATGCCTGTGACGCTCCCAGAGAGGTGTGCGGCTCTGCTCCCTGAATGCCTTCCAACCATTTAAAAACCTCCTTGTAGCCCTCCACACCAGCGAGACGCAGCCTTATGCCCTCTGCCTCCTCGCGTTCTGCCGAAAGCCCCCGAGAGTACTTCATAAACCGAGCATATTTGCTGTCCAAACTCAAGCTGTACCTGATGTGCAGCGCCTGCAACAAACTTTCCAGATCTGCGACAACGTCGTCCAGGGGAACAGAAACATCCGGCACCTCAAGCTCGTAGCTTTGCCCAAAGGGGAAGTCTGTCTGGTCTATTCGGATACACATTGACTGCCACAATGCCGCCTCTCTCGCGTCGGACCTGGTGGCCTTTGCTACACCTACCAAGTCATCACCAAGGGAGAAGTATCTGTATACCCTGCGATTCGTTGTGTAAGAGCCAACCTGTTGCAGCTCTTGCGGGGTGTCCAGCATCGTCGCAGTGGTCTCGAGCTCCTTGACAATCTTTCCAAAGGGATTATCCGTGTCATCTGGCACAGCGTGGCAATAGTGTTTTAGCACGGCAAGCAGGTCTCTGCCCTGGAGAATCTCGTCCACTATCTCCGTTCGCAGTTTCTTCACTTGATGAAAGCCAAACACCTGCCCGCCACATTGAACCTCATTGTGTTCCTTTAATATTAAGGAGGGAAAGTTCTCTGTGCCGATCCCATCCGGCTGAGGCCCCAGAGGCACTCGAAGCCGTAGTACCGCGGCGCTCTGCGTGATGGGGAGCGATGGAAAATCAAAGAAGTAGTCGGTGTACCTCTCTTCGTACATAAAGTGCGACTGCAAAGCATTGGTCAACCGCTGAAATTCGTCCAATCCTCCAAGGAGAATTTTGGCACCCAGCTGCATTTTTCTGCCGCTCTCCCCTCTTCTTCTTCTTCTTCACTCCTGTGATTTCTCTCCGCCTCCTCCAAACAGGCCTTAAAGCAAAGTGAACACTCAAGAACAACAACAACAACAACAGCAAAAAAAAAAAAAAGCAGCAACAACAACGACCAGAGCAACAGTGATGCTGCGCCGCAGGGTATCGGTTCCGTGCGCATAAAAAAATATATAATCCGGGAAAACGTAATGATGTCTCTGCATGACCAATCAACAGCAAGAGCGAAATTCAACCAAAAAAGGGGGAAAAGAAAAAGAAATGGAACCCCGTAAAATGCCTCTGATCACACACATATATATATATATGCACTCCCAGCCACAGCGCAAGAAGCGCAAACGCGCTAGAAGCAGGTGTCAAATTGGGAAACAACAACAGCAAAAAAAAAAAAAACACAAACCTACGCCCCCCTTTTTTTTGTTGTTGCGAGTGTGTATGTGTGTGTATGTGTGCGGAGGAGGTTTACGAGTGCGATGGGGAAAGCACAATATTCTCTTCGCCTTCCTGAGTTCTCTTTTTTTTTTGCCTTTCCCTTCAGTGTGCACACTTGTCGCGCACCCTGATGCTGCTGCTGCTGCTGCTGCTGCTGCTGCTGCTGCCTATCCATCACCCATGGATTCCGGTATCTCGACCATGAGCAGCGTGTCATCGCTGTAGTCCACCCTCATCAGTGCAGCCACGCCAAGGATGGCAGCCACTGCAAAGAGGGCAAAACTGCCCACACCAATTAAATATTGCTGCGAAGATGAGTCCATCGGCTCGAGCAGCGGCGGTGCCACCGGGCCACTCCGCGCGTTTGCCTGCCCATCCGCTAACGCTACCGCCCACAAGGCAACCACCACCACCACCACTGTAAGTGGTGCAACGCGATGGAAAACGAAGCGCATCGACAAAAAAAAAAAGAAACAAAATCCCCCCCTTCCCTTCCGCGTGGTGCTCTCCGTCTCGGCTTCACGATTGGATTTTCCAGAATAGTCGCTTATCCCCCCGACCCTTCCAGAAATTTGTGTAACAGTGCCTCCTGTTAATGCTACTCGCCCGTTTTGGTGGCGGCAGTTTGCGCTAAGTTTTCACCACCCGCACTCTCTCATTTAGAGAAGCGAAACGAGCACATGAAAGAAGAAGAAGGCATTACTATGCAACAGCAGCAGACAAATGAGAAAGTGGTTGCATACAATCTTACCAAAGGCCCCCCCCCCCGAAAAAAAAAAAAGTAAAATTGCAGTAACAATGCGCTCTCATTGCTTCATGAGATCACTGGCGCGTGCGTCTATATTTTCACGTTAGGTTCTCGTATACCCCCTCATCTGCCAAATAGCAGAAATGGGATGAGAGAAAATTGCGGTAGCAGTGATACATGAGGAGATGCAGAATCCACCAAACCCGATGCAACATTGGAGCAGCGGGTTGGAGAAGCTACAAGAACCAGTCCCTGGCGATGCCGGCCACCCCATCGTGTCAGCGAGGGCCGTCTCAAGCGCCAGCAACATCCTTCCTTTTCTTCTTCTGGAAAGCGTTGTAGCGCACAGCTTGCGGCATTGCACACACACACAAACACACATTACACAGAGAGCGCCAGGACCTGCCGCGCCTTGCCGGTGCATCGCTGTGGTGCCTCGCTGGTCCAGGGGCACGCGTGTTTCCATGGCGTCGGCAGTGCCATATCCGCACCGCGCTGCCGCTGCCGCTGAGTGGTGGTGGTGGTGGTGGTGTGGAAGAGAATCCCGGCCGATCTTCTTGGTGATTTTTGCAACGAAAGTGCGGGAATAACACCCTGAACTTTCCCCACAGCGGAGCCCTCAGCAGCGTGGGGACGGTGCTGGGATGATCCCCCACCACTCCGCTCAGTGAAGACATGTGTTTGTGCTCTCGATGATGTGGTCGCTGACGTGCGGGGGGGGGGCCCATCGATGCAAATTGTAACGACACGAGGAACCCACCCCCTAAAAAAAAAAGGAGGAAAATGAGAAGGTGGGGTGCGGCGCAGAGGGAAAAATTGCGGCGACACCATCAGCCACCACAACACAAACAACAACGAATGGAGCACACACACGCATGCAGATGTATACGCCAAAAGACAGACAGACAAACACAGAAATACCAACAATGCAATCGATCTGAAAAAAAAAAAAAAAACAATAGGGGGTTGAGGGGGGGCACTGCACAAATGAAAGAATCAGAGCTGCACCAACACCACGACAAAATAATAACAAGCGGACACAAGAAAACCAATCAAGCACGCACACACACACACACACTTCAAACCCAAACCCACCCATCCATCCATGCATGCATGCATGATTCCCCTCCGTTTGATCGCCCACTTGTCCTGCTCATTCCGCCCCCCTCTACACTTCCTCCCCACCCCCTTTTTTTTGTTCTTGTTTTGATGTTGATGCTTCTCGTCTCTCGCCTCCTTCGCTCCCTCGTGCATCTGCATGCGGCTTCTGTTCAACATATTCCTCTTTTCTTTGCCCTCCCCCCCACCACCCCCCCCTTTTTTTTTCTTCTTAATTTAAGAAAAGAAAGAGCAAAAAAAAAAAATATATATATATATATATATATGTGTGATTGTAGGCATTCTAATGCTGCTACCGCTACAGCTGTTATTTTTGCACACACCCTCCCCGTGATAGTTGAAAGCCACGCGGTGACTGTGTCGTGCTACAGTCAAAAGAAGGCCAAATAAACCATCAAACGCAGAAGTGTACATCTTCTCCCCCACCCCCTCCTCTTCTTTATGTCTTACATTTGATTTGGTTCGACATCGCCGCCCCCATCGTTCATTCGCCCCTCCATTGCTTGTATTTTTCTTCTTCTCGTTCGAGGGGATGTGAGGGGAGTGGAGGGAAGGGGGGTTTTCCCTCTTTTTTTTTTCGTGTGTGTGCGTGTGTGTGGAGTCGTTGTTGTTGTTCGGTTCTCGCATGCGGGGACGCGTCCAGCAACTGGCGCCAGACTCCCGGATTCCACCACCTCACGCCACACAACCAAAGTAACCCAAAGATATGCACACAGGCAGACAGGCAGAGAGAATAGCACAAGATAAATAAACACGCCGCAGACCGCGACGATGGTCTCCGAGCGTCAACCAACGGGCACCGGAGTCACCAGTAACGCACACACTCAACCACACAACAGAAACACGCGAGCGCGGAAACGGCGAGCGGAGAGGGGCCAAAAACAAAAAAAAAAAGAAAAGAAAAGAAAAAATGAAGGATTTTCAGGAAGGGTGGAAAACAAAAGGGATGACCAACACCACCACCAACACGGAGGTGCCCGATGACGACTCAAAGTGCACAAGAGTAGTCGCAGCAGGAGAAAGAACAAGAGCATTATGAAGAAAAATACAACATAAGACAAACGACGCATAAAAAAGCAAAAGAGAACCCCCGACAAACGAAAACTAAAAAAAAAAAAAGGGTTGGGGGAGGAGGGGGGCAAGCAGTGCCCAAAGCGAAAAAAAAAAAGAAAAGAAAAGAAGAGAGAACAACAACAACAACAATACAACACCACAGAAGGGGACACATGCAGTGCCAAATGCAACAACAGAGCTCGCACAGATGGCAATCACAAGGAGAAAGATGAGCAGGCGAATAGAAAGAGGGAGAGAAAGGCATTCATTGGAAGAGTTGCGATATAACCAAACAGAGAGACTGACAGACGGACGCTGAATTGAGAGGGGAGGAGGAGGAGGAGGACTCCGCTCTATTCAACCAACATTATCACTTCCCTTCGCTACTTCCATTCGGCCTGCGTCTCCCGCTCTCTCTCTCTTCCTTTTTTTTGTTGTTGGTTTGTTTGTACGGTTTGTGTGAGAACAGTCGTCTGTGCTTTTCCCCCGTCACATGTCTTTATTGTTATTATACGAACAAAAAAAAAAAGTTTTTTTTTTTTTTTTCAATTTTTATTTTTGTACGTTGTTCCGCATTGCGCTGGCAATTTTGTATATATATATATATTCCCGTCGTCGTATGCACGCCTGCAGCCCGCACTCCGCCACCCTCTTCACCCCGGAGGCGCAAACAACAACAACAACAACAACAACAACAGCAGCACACACACACACAGAGAGAGAGAGCGAGAGCGATGCAAGTGAAGAAGCCAGTGACGTGGTGCGAAATTGAGAGAAGCACACGCGAAAAACACGAAAGTAACGAGAAACACAAATATATAGAGGCGGCCATCATCATCATCATCATCATCATCGACGACGAGGTCCAGTGACTGCCGGGATTTGCCCCCCCTCCCCTCCCCTCCCCTCCCCTCTCACGCACGCGCCTTCCACTGCAGAACTGACCGTCCTTCAGTTAATTGCCTTTCTTCTTCGCACCTCGTAACACCAACGTCCCCTCCTAACACACGCATAACCATGCATATAAATACTGCATGCGTGTGTGAGAGACGGACCACCTTGACACCGTTTTGTCATTGTTTGTTTCTTTGTTTCCGTTTATTCCCACGATGCGTTCATTTTCTCCGCACCGCCCCTCCTCTAGCGGCAGAACAAAAAAAAAAAAAAAAGGTACGAGAGAAGCGAAGGAATAAAATCTCCCCAACACCACGCAAGACAAAAAAAAAAAAAAGAGAAAATGGAAATCCACGACTAATAATAAAAGGAAAGAAACATCAAACGTGAGAGATGTTCCGCTTTTCGCACTGGTCTCTCTTTTGATTCACTGCAGTGCTCATCCCCCACCATCGCACGCACAACCCCCTCCCCTCTCCGCTCCTCCCGCGGTTCGGTCTCGGTCAGTTTTCTTCAGCTTCTTTCTTCTTTTTTTCTTTTCTTTCTTTTCTTTTCTTTTTTTTTTTTTTTGGGGGGGGGGGGGGGGGGGGGGGGGTTTTTTTTTTGAAGACGCCAAAAAAAAAAAAAAAAAAAAAA
>JASANX010001007.1:37113-78299 GCA_030849745.1 Trypanosoma scelopori
AAAAAAAAAAAAAGAAAAACACCGCCCCTAAATTTCTCCTTTTTGTTTTGTTTTCGCATTCGCTCCTCCGCCATTTTCTCCACTTCCGCAAAATTACCGTCGCTCCTCTCAATCTTTTCGCCACCCCCCACAAATTTTTTTTTTCTTGGTTTCTAGACGAGGAAGGCCGCCCAATGCAGCTGTCATTACGTCCACAAAACTCCCTCCAGCCAGCCGCCCCCTTCATTGCTCTCGCCCTTCCGCCCCTTCCATTTCGGATTTGGCAGGAGGAAACGCAGGCAGGTGTGCGAGGGAAGGCCTCATCCGCAACCCCCTCCCCCGAAACAGTGAGGCAGAACAACGCCACCTCTATTCCATCGCATGCTCCCCTCGCGTTTCTCTCCTCATCCCTACAACTCCTCCACCGGCGAACGCCGACAGACGCAAACACAAAACGACAGAAACAACTCACCCACCCACCCATCCACCCCCTCCCGAGAAGCCTTTTGTACCATCATCAGTAAAAAAAAAGAAAAAGAGATGCCTATTCCTTTCCAGGGGATGCGATTGCCGCCCTTTTTTTGAGAGAGACAAAGGCTGAGGAGGTGCAGGAAGGTGGTGTCACAATGTTCAATGCCAGGGGTCGTGTTGACTCAAAGTCCACAGCCTTCATGAGTGCCTTCACTTCCGTCGCTATGCTCCGGGAGAGAAGCTCTTTTTCAGAGGAACAAGCATCTGCATCAGGAGCGCATGATGCCGATTCTTTTGGGTCATCACAGAATGCAAATGAAAGTGGAAGCAACTGTGGCTTTGCCATAATACAAGCGAGCAGTCGGCGATGATTCGGATGCATCGAAGCATCTCCCGCTTGCAGACTACCAATGGCATCCCGCAATTCACGCAACTGCCTGTTCAACATTGACGCATCGTCACGCTGCTCACCAGAAACTTTTTCGGTTCTCCCGGGATTCGTACAATCATCGGCATTTGGGTGGCACTCAGTGGCTTTGCAAGCATCAGGTGCGACGTTGGTAGGGTTGAGTGAGGTGATGCGCTCCAAGAGCGCCATTATCACTTGCATCAAGAACGTGACATCTCGCCGATGTTGCTTGGAGCAGCGCTTTGCCCCTTCCCAGAAAGCAGGCAACAACTCCGGCTGCTGCTCTTCTTCTACCACCTGCTGTGGTGGTGGTGGTGGCGGTGGTGGTGGCGGTGGTGGTGAGTTGTTAGCCATCGTGTTGCGCCCATTGCAGGGCAAGGTAGAAGCGGAATTTCCTGCTTCTTCAGCCGTCCTTTGCTTCGGTGAGCTTTCCTCCAGTCCTTCTTTACCATTTTCACCCCCATTGAAGGGACTGCGTTGTTCCTTTTGACAGGGTGCCCTCCAGGACATGCTGTTGGGAGCAAAGGAATTCTGAGAAGCGTAGGGAAGCGGCATTGGTGGCGGCCCAATGCCATTGTAATTATTGAAAGGCGGCATAGCCTTCTGACCTGCTTGCGGCATCGGCAGCGTAGAATTCAAAACGTCGTGAAAAAACCATGGATGAGGAGGGGGGGGAGACGCCATTGATGGGGACTGAAAGTTATGCAACTGTTGGCCATTGTAATATGACCCATCCCCACAAACGCCTGCTACACCCCGATGCAGTGGCGGTGGCATTTGTGGTGGTGGTGGTGCCCCCATGCCGCACAGAGAATCAAAGGCTCTTTCCTCCACCATTCCGTTGGAATTTGATATTGTTTCGTCATATGCTGGCAGCTGAGGAGTACGCTGCATGTAATGAGCTTTATTATGAACAGGCCTACCATTTCCAGGGAATGTTCGGCGTGCTCCAACGTTATTGAGGATGTCATGATGAAGGTTGAGATTCCCGAGTTGAATTCCCTTCACACCGTCCATGTACGATGGCGGTAGCTTGGCCGCCAACGATGCTTGATCACCCTGCTTCACCGACGTGTTATGTTGAGGAGTGTAGTGCGAAGACGATGCGATACTGCTTTCTCTGCCACTGTGTGTTCTGAGGACTGTAGGGACAGAAAGCGGAGTGGCACCCCCTATTCCTGTTGCAACCTCGGTGTTTGTCTTTTCACATTCCTTCTTGGTGATGACACAAGCTGCTCTGCTTGCTGCCTCTGGGGGAAGCGGCTTGTTCTTCGGGTACATTTGTTGCCTGCTTCTCCGGCTGGTGTGTATGTGTGAATTAAGAATTCCAACCTGGTTATTTGTTTTTGTTGCGTATGTGTGTGTGTGTGTGTGTGTGTGTGGATGTATAGATTTATTCCCTCCTTATTTTATATATATTTTTCCTTCTTAGCACCTGTACGTCGTTCTTCGCGCCCTTCGTCAGTTCCCCCGCTTTGTAGCTGATAGTGAGCACCGCGTCTCCCCACCTCTCTCTCTCTCTCGCCCCCTTTTCCCGTGCAGCCGTTAAACCACGGCTTGACACGTACAAACAGACAAGCACAGGACCACACTTCTTCAAGGCGCATACACACAAATATGTGTGTATTGTTGTGGATGCAAGCAATGCCACAAAAACGCAGACAAGACGATCAAAAAATAAAAATAAAAAAGAGAGAAGGAGCGACGGAATGAAATGCATCGCAGACAGAGGTCTAAACAAGACCAGGGGGCAGGGTGACGCCAATGCACACATGCGTCTGGCGTGGGGGGCCAGATTACTCGTGCATTCCAAAGAAGAAAAGTGGAGGCGGGTTGTCAGGGGAACAACAACAAAAAAAAGCAGTAACACAACCTCTGCCGTCATCACATCAACAACAGGGAAGTGATGCAAAAACAAAGAAAAAAAAAAACACACACACACACACACACAAAAACAAACAACGGTGAGGGCAAGGAACAACCACCACACCGGGCTCAAATATGCACGCATGCGTATATAATTGTGCATTTAGATACCCATCATGAATTTCCGTACAGTCTTCTGCTCCCACACACACACACACACACAGAGCACTTTTTTTTCGTTTGCATGCATGTGTGTGTGTGTGTGTGTGGGAGCAGAAGACTGTACGGAAATTCAGAAGAAAACAGTGGGAGAAAAATATTTTTTTTTTCTTCGTGTGTGTATGTTTTTTTTTTTTTTTCTTCTGAAAACTTCATTTCCACCACGGAGAAGTGTCCATATGTGCGTGTGTTGGCACAACGACAAGTAAAGTGTAGCGAGCGGGCGAGAGAGAGAGAGAGACAAATAAGCAGCGAAAAGAAAAAAAAGAAAAGAGACTCCCCCTTTTGCGGCCGCGTGCAGAACGAAATGGAGGACCCCCTCCCCCAGCCGCACCCTCTCGGCGAACTGCTGGCCCGATGCTCAGGCGGACCACAAGGGAGGCGGGGGCTCATGACGAATGATTGGATGATGGCAGTGGCAAGAAACCCCCCCCCGCCCAAAAAAAAAAAAAAGGAATAAAGCAAACGGAAAATGAACCAAAAGATGGAGACACACAAAGACGAAAAATATGGAAAACCGAAGTGGAGCCAAGCCCCACATTGCAGCAGGGAGCCGAAGGAAAACAAAACAGAAAACCGAAAAGAACAACAACAACAAAAAAAAAAAAAAGGGGGAGGGGGCTCCGAAGCGCTGCAGACGATCAACAGAGTCCCCTCAGAAAACAGCGCGACTCCATCGCCCGCGTCGGGTTGATGGAGAACACAATTGGAAGAAGCCGCATCAGAACGCTTCTCTCATCCCGCACACAACGCATTCCTCCGGCTTCAAAAGCATGCGGGCTATCGCCCTCCGCCAGGGACGGCGGCTGCGGCTGTAGGCGTCCACAAACCAAAAGACACCCCCCCCCCCCCCGGCCGCAGTGTATCCCACCCACCGAAACCAAAGAGAAGTAAAAAAAAAAAGAAGAGGGTCTTCGTCGTTGCGTTTGTTTTATGTTTTATTTATTTATTTTTCTGCGCCCGCCTTGACTCCCTCCCGCTCTCTTTTTTTCCCCCCCCCCGCTTCTCCCGTGACGCTGCACACCGCACATTTCACCCCCCACACACTTCTGTCATCTGTCTTTTGTGTCTCATTTGTTTATTGACGGTTTTTCAAGTTTTAAACTTTTTTTTTTTTGGGGGGGGGGGTTTGTTGCTCATCCGTTGCAAAAAAAAAAAAAGAAGTAATCGTCATGATTGCCCCACCGCCACCGCCATTTTTATTTATTTCCTTTTTTTTTCATTTTGCGTGTTTGTTTCATTATTATATAATTCTTTTTTAATGTTTATTTTTTTTTTGTGTGTGTTTTAACACCCCCCCCCCCCTTTTCCTTTTTTGTTGATGTTGTTGTCGTCGTTTGTGTGCGTGAGTGTTTTCGGTCTTCTTTTTTTTTTTGTTTGTTTGGAGGGGGTTTGTTTGTTTGCAATCGTCGTGTTTGCCGCCCGTCTCCATGCGACTGCAGCAGCAGCAGCAGCAGCAGTAGTAATAATATAAAAATATACAGGTGATCCCTTTTTTTTTTATAATATATTTAACATCAGTCCATGCGGAATGGCCCCTCTCACTCAGACGGCAGAGGCGGACAAAACAAAAACAAAATGTACTTCACCTCCCACCGCATTCGTTTGTTGCTGCTGCTGCTGCTGCTGTTTTTTTTTTTTTTTTGTGCTTTCTTGCTTTCTTTCTTTTCCCCGCCCCGCCTCACGTCACATCACGTCAGCGCACAGTGCCGTTCTCGTCTCGCTATTCGTCCAGTGCTGCGGTTTTATATCGTCGCGCCTCGCGGGTCTCACCTGAGGAAAACAAACAAACAAAAAATCGCACGTAAAAAAAAAAAAAGAGGAAACTGAGCGGGAAGTTGCTCGTCTCCGCCTTCCCAACGCTCCTGCCGATTTTACACGCCGCCGCCGCCACAGCAACAACAACAACAACAACAAGGGGAGGCGAGGGCGGTAACACCACAATAATAACAAGAATACAAGGAGGGGGATGATGGAGCGGTCTAAAAAAAAAAAAAAAACAAGACAGAGAGAGAGAGACGTCATGGGGCAAGTTGCCCTTCTGCATCAGAGTACAAATTACACACACACACACACACAGAGAGAGAGAGACACAGACACGTACGTACGCAAAAACAGAAAAAAAAAAAAAGGGAAACAAATGAAGACCGAACGGAGAAGGCCAAAAGATACAGCAGGGACTCCCTTCGGTTCTTCCTGTTCTGATTGTTGGTGCTCCACGTGCCATAAATTTCTTGGGAGCATGCACTCATACATACATACATATATATATATATATATGTCTTTCTTTTTCTATCCATCCACCCATCCATCCCTTCGTCCCGAAACACACACACACACAGAGAGAGAGAGTGTGTGTGTGTGTGGGGAAGGAGATCAGCATAGATGCACGTATAAGTATAAACGCAGAAATACGCAATCCTTCCCTCTCCACCTGCTCACCGTCCGCAGCTTCCCGCAGTTTCCGGGGTTGTATTACTCATACAACCACATAAGCACCAAACGCCCAGTCCCTTTCCATTCCTTTTTCCTTGAACCCCTGCTCTGCGAACCACCCACGTTCCCTCACCCTACTCCGGACACGAAAAGGATCGCCCATGATACCGGTGCCGCTGCCGTTTTCGCCCCGATGCAAACCTCAGCAGTGAGCGGGTAAGCGACGTATTGACGAGAAAAGTGTCACCTCTACGTCTCTCAACGGCACTGGCTGTCAAACTCCGCAGAACATGTTCATCTTTGCCATCCAAACCGCCAAGACGGCCCCGTCCAACCTTTTCACACCTATTTTTTAGTGTCGGAGAGGATGTAGTGGGGTGCCTGTTCGATGATCCACGGAGCGTCATGCAGTTGTCGTCCATGCTGTACCTGAAAGACGGATCTTCGTCAAAATGATGTCGCCGGAACGGCCGCAGGCGGGCTGATATTCGCCCCAGGAGCTTCGATACAAGATCCATCGGAACAGCAACCTCTTCACTGTTTGTCAAACGCCGCGGGCGATTTGTCGCGGGTGTCACCGCGTCTGCAAATTTGTCGACGTCTTCGGAAAGATCCGGTGGTACTGGCAAGTCCAGGGGAGACGGGGAAGCCTCCGTATGAAGCGATCTGACGTCACTTGTAAAAGAAATTTTGTCAACGGAGAGGGTCTTGCAACTTCCATTGCGTGGCACAATGTCCTCTTGCCTGGGATGCTCACATGTGTCACTTGTCAGCGACGTCAAGGCAGAAATGGTGAGCGTGCCTGGTGACATGGAGCGCATCGGGGTCGATTGTACCCCTCTACCGAACACAGGGGTTACCGCGGCATTTGCATCATCCTGCCGAGGCGGCGACATCTGGGACTCCATTGACTGAAGAGCCAATGGGTCCAAGAAGTGAGTGCAAAGGTCATGCGTCATCCTGAGACGCGATGCAGACTCGACACGCGCATCGTCCTTCTTATCGTTGCCATCACCGTTGGCTGCTACCGCCGTCAGTCTCTTGTTCCCCATTTCCCCCAATTCCTTCTTCCCGCTCTCCTTCTCCACCACCTCCTCCTTTTGCTCCTCGTCGTTGTCCTTCGCCTCCTCCTCGTCGTCCTTCATTTTCTTCCTAGTCTTGGTCACCGACTTCATTTGATCTAGAGCAGCACTGGAGGCACACACTCTTTCCTCCTCCGCCACAGAGTTACCACCACTAGCAGTCCTGAGTGCATCATTGTGGTGAAGGTGAGGTGGGATCATCTCTGTCACCCCCTCTCCCCCACCCTCACTAGCAATTAGCGCTTGTATCCATGGGTGATTGTAGAGCTCATCCATTGTGCTACGCTCCGTGGGGTCCACTTTCAAGCAACAACGAATGAAGTCAATCGCTTCAGCTGAGATGAAACCGTGTGTTGCTGTTTTGGGAAGAGACTGCGAGATTTTTACCTTGTCACTCTGAACTCGCTCAGTGGACTCAAAGGAAGTAGTAAATACGGCTTTTCTTTCCTTGGCCGCTGGGTTTTCGGGGTTTGCCTGTGTATCATCATTATCATCCATGCTTGATTCTGCGTGCTGGAACGGCGCGAGATGCTCTGCTAATGGGCACGTGTCATCAAGCGCGACATCAGGTCCGTGGCCCTTTACGCGCGAGATAGCAGTCTTGTGATGCGTGGAACCCCCTGGCAGCCCGAGGCATTGTGGCGGGGGCAAACTGTCCCATACTTTTTCGCAGGAATACTGTGATCCTCCCGCAGCAGTGTTAACCTGCGAGTGCGCTTCCAAATGAATGCTGCTGCCACCCACACGCGCTCTTTCCGTGTCCAAGGCGAAGCTTTCCGAGCCGTTGGCCTTCAGGAAAGGAGGGTTCTGCGCATCGCTCGCTGAATTCCCATATACCTGTCGAAACTCCTCCTCAAATGGATCTGGTTGGGTTAAAATGGCGTTTAGCTGCGAAAGTGCATCACGGGCACGCCAGGGCAATCTCCTCATGAGAAGCACAAATGCCGTCACGCCAAGAGAAAAAACATCCGCCTTGAAAAGGTCCACTTGTGGAGCGGCTTGATGACTTAACACCGAAAACTGTGCATTCCCCAATGTTGAACACGTGGTGGCAAACGCTGGAGCAGATGCAGGATGCACCAACACCGTCGGCTCAGGTAATGTCTTTACGGCATTACTGCTGCGACACATCTGCGCAGTTTTATCCGATACCTTTGACGCAGCCTCTTTGGTCATGACGTGCGTTTCTGACTTCCTTCTCTCCTCCATTCCAGGTATTATGGGTGTTGCAGTTGTGCTTGAGGTTATGGAAGAGGAGGATGGTGCCACCGTAAAGTGCAACTTGCTGCTACTGCTGCTGCTTCTGCTGCTGCTACTGCCACCACCACCACCACCACCACCAGCAGCACCGCCACTACCACTACCAGGACCGGGCGTGTTGTTGCTCCCGCTGGAAAATCTCATCGCGGGTGGCGCCACCTTCACCTCTGGAGACACCAGCATCTCTGGAGGCAGAAATGCCACACTCCCTTCGCGGCGTACACGTACAGCAGAATCGTCAACGATGATCGAAACACCAAAGTCTGAAAGCTTCACATCACCTTCAGCAGTTAGCAAAATGTTCTGCGGCTTGATGTCGCGATGGGCGATGCCGAGGTGATGGGCGTACTTTACCGCATTGACAATGCTGCGCATCACGCGCACCACCTCACGTTCAGAAAGCGCGGCGTTGTCATCGGTTGAAACCACCGTCCCATCATCTCGCAGTGACATAATTTCACCATGCTCCGCGAGCTCAAGAATGAGATAAATCTTGCGGCTTCGTGGGTCGTCTATCACCTCCACAAGTGCTACAATATTTTGGTGACGCAACTTCTTCATGATGGCAATCTCACACTTCACCTTGTGCAGAGCACAGTCTACACCAAGGCCCTTGCGGTGCAGCTTTACACGGTCAAGCACCTTCATCGCGTAGTACACCTTATCCTCCAGGTTGTAACAGAGAACTACTTTGGAATAAGAGCCTACGCCAAGGCTCCACTTGGGGTAAATCACATATTTCTCGTTTAGAAGTTTCTGATGATTACTCACCACGTGTTTGTCCACGTAAGAAGACATGACCACAGTGTTCATAAAGGAAATCGAACGTAATCGACCCGCGTTCACACTGGTAATATCTTTTGGCTCAGGCGGAAGGCAGGAGCTCCGCTGAGGACATGTCGACTCACTGCGCCGGCCACAAGCACCTCTAGCGTCGTGCAAGTTTTGCGCGGAGAAGGTTGGAAGACTGTGGTCCCCTCCACTAGTCTGTGGGGTGGCAGGCGACTGCATCGCTGGCGGTGCTACCACATCATGGAGCGAATCCGTACATGAATGGGTACCAAGAGCTAGTGGTGGCCTCCGGGCCTCACGTGTGTAAAAGCTCGCCTCAGATAGCAGCGGTTCGCTGCGACGTAGCCCACGGAGGTGGTGAGGGGAGTTGCTGCTTGAGCACTGAAAGCTTGGACTAGAAGAAGGGATCACGCCACCAACGACACCTCCAATTCCCTTGCTGTCACGCAATGAAAGCATCGAGTTATAGCCACAACCACCACTACTACTACCATTGTTGCCAATAATGTTGTTACCAACAGCCACGCTGCCGCCTGTTCGACTGCACTTCTTCATCTCAGACTGAAAGCGCATGGAGGAATAGTTTTGTGGCGTCATGGGTTCATCCAACGCACTACCAGTCAACTCAAGCTCGTCTTCATCGGGGTCAAATATTGTCCAGAAGTTGTGCGACACCACACTCACACTCAGCGCTGGAGCACAAACAAATGGCGGGGATTTCACCGATAGGGAGTGATGATTTTCGCTAGAGTGCATTGAGGTGTCGTCCCATTCGCATGTTTTCGTTGCAACAGTCGCAGCGACTACTGCAGCACTGGACTCTGTGACTGGAACAATGGGGAGCAGCCTGTCCTGAGACGCAGAGGGCCTCCTCAATTGCCCCAAGGTGAAACACGGATGTTCGCCGCATACCCTGCCGCCATTTTTCTCACAATCCTGTTTGAATGAATGCGGTGTGACGGTATTTGAGGTTTGTGCAGTTTGCCCCGTGTGTCGCCGCTCCTCCTCTTCGAGGACAAAGTCGTCATCGTCGTCGTCGCTGTTGTTGTTGTCGTCCCCATCATTGTCTCCGTTGTTGCCGTACTTATTATCACCAGACGGATGCTCACAGAAAGTTGACCCCTCATTTTGCGTTGCAAAGGCAGAAGCGCTGCAGGTCTCATTGTCCTGGGCATCGTACCCCAGCGACTGATCTACCTTCAACATGTTCTCGGCAGAAATGTGCGGTTTGCCCCTCGCGTCGCGTGACATCGCGGCTGAATTGTGGCACACCAACAACGATGGGGAATTCTTATCGGAGCAAGAGCTGTTCGGCAGATACTTGGAAAATAACATGCACACCTCCGCCTCCCTCCCACACCCCTCTAAAGATTTAGGCCTTTGATCCTCCTACTGTATGGTGCTGGTGCTGGTACGGATGCTATTATTATCGCAATCGATACCGGCGAAGCCACTAGGATAAAGTGACCGACGCACACACACACACACACACACACGCAAATGAAGAAACAAAATGGAGAGGATGATAGATTGAGAAATAGAGAGGGAAGGGCTCTCTGCCCCCTTCTTGATTTCTCTCCCTTCCTCGTCTCCCTAGCGCTGATCACTCAGTCACCTGTCTATATTGTTGCACTACAGCTTTGAATAGCGCTGGCGTTGCTTCGCTTCTCTCTCTGTCTCTCTCTCTTCGTCCTTCTCTTCTTCCGCGTCGCTCTTGTCCACCCTAGTTATATATATATATATATATATATATATATATTTCTCTTGCGTGTGTGTGTCTGTGGGGGGTTTCTTCTTGTAATTTCCTCCTTGCTTCCGTCAATGATAGAGATTGTCACTATTCATTTAAGCCGCGGTCGCGTAAAACTCTCTTTATGTTTTTTCTTCATCAACAGAAGAGAAAAGCAAAAGAAAAAAGGAGCAGCGCAGGAGAGAAAGAGAAAGAAGAAGAAGAAGAAAAAAAAAAAAAAGAAAAACTCAAATGCGTCTCGTCTCGCCTCGCCCCGCCTCGCAAAACACACAAAAACGCGGTGTTATTCGCGCACCACAAATTTTTATTTTCTCCTCAAACAAACAAACAAACAAACAAAAAAAAAACTCCTCTGTTTTGTTTTGCTTCGATTCTCTACTTTCGGTGCCTCTACCCGCAGGGAAACACATCGGTGTCGGCGTTGGCCACAGCGCTGCGAGCGCATTGCTGTCCGACCACACCATCTATACCCAGTCGCTGAGGCACGCGACGGAGAGCACACCAGCCATTCGCCCCACACCGACAAAGGCGCACGCAAGCGAACAAATAAAAAGTAAACCAAAAAAAAAAAAGAAAGAAAATGAAATCCCTGGCAACTGAAGAGATGCCAATGTCTCTTTTGCACTTCAGCGCCCTCCTCGTCTCCGAATGAAAAAAAAAAAAAAAAGAGGGTGTGATGGGGAAAAACAACAGCGTGGCTGAAATGCAGCCATGTGACCCTCCGAACAACAACACAACAACAACAACGAAACACACACACACCGAGAGAGAAAGAGAGAGAGGGTCACTTCGAAAGACGACGGATGAGCTGCACTGCGTCCTTTATACGGCGTTGCAAGTCTTTCAGGGAAGAAGAGCTCACACGGCGGGCGTGCAAAAGGGCTTCACACCCGGCAGTCACCCTGCGCATAACAGACGACACGGCAGCCTCCTCGTCGGGGTGAATGCCAATGATCAGGTCATTATACTGAAACTCCCCCTCACGCATTGCCGCGTGCTCCGGTGGTGCAACATCATCGCCATCGGTTTGCGGCTGGCATCTGTCCAAATGCAGCTCATAGTCCACCGTTTCATCCTTCCCAGCGCTGCACGATGCGTGCAGCGCAGGGGCCACGACTTGGGTTGCGTTTGTGAGATCAGCCATGAGAGGCTCCCCCCCACCAACAGCAGAGCGGTGCGTCACGAGGTCCATGTCATTTCCGTCTCCATCCATACTTGACGCTTCCTTTGCCATGGAGTCCCGCGAGGAAGGTGCGGCACTGCACAGGCAGCTTGCCTCCGTGGGGTTCTGCTGCTGCTCCATGCTGGCAATACTGCTGTCCTCAGCTTCCAACTCCCGCTCAGATGCTGCATCGTCGTCAGCATCCCTGTTAGAGAATCCGCTTCCGTTTTTGTTGTCAACATCCTCCCCATCCTGATTCTTCCCGTCACCACTTCCGACACTCGCACCTTTGCTACTGCGTTTAGACTGGCACGGCAGAGATTCATCTCTCACATCCGTCACACCCGAATCAGGGGACTGGGGACATCTAGCCGCAGCGGGCACCATGGGTTCGCCTTTTCCTCCTCCCTCCTCATAATCATCCTCATAATCATCATCAACGCAGCATGAAAAGGGATCAACGTGCTGCACTGGCACTTTGGTCGATGCGCTGGATGTCGGGGGATACGGATGAACAATGCATCGCTCTCCCCAAGAAGCGTCTCTCACCGATTCTGAATTTCTCCTTGCTCCTCCTACTTCTATTGTTGTCGTTTCTAGTGAGGCATCCGCGACCGGTAGTTCCGGCTGCCGGCGGGAGAGAAACAAGAGAGCGCTGGTGACAGCCGTGTCAAAATCCGATCGCGTCACCTTTTCACGGTTGATACGGTCCTCAAGGCAGCTAATGAGTCGTGCATCCTTCCCGTCAACGCAGATGGGTGAAAGCGGCGGTACAAACGTGATGACCCTGTGCAGCAGAGCAAGGGCATCCTCGAGTGAATTTATATGAGCACCGTCTTCCGCAGCACTCTTAGATAGTACATCATCAACTGGGACCGGCAGCAGCGGCTTGTCAAAAAGGTTCACCTCTCGCTGCACACCGGCGCGCTCAAGGAGGAGATCAAGCTTTTCAGAGACGATGCTAAGCGTGGAGGAATGCATACTGATGCAGTCATCGTAGCGCGGAGGGGTGTTGACGTGCAGTGCGGTCTGACAGACGCTGCAGGCACGCGCAGTGAAGGTGCGGCAGGCGACATGCAGCGTCACGTGCTCGCACGACTCCATGACCACGTGGGTCGCCGCACAAACAGCAATTTCGAGGGGACCGGTACAGTTCCGTATGAAGAGCGTTCCTACTGCGTCGGCAAGATGCACAGCCCCCAGAACAATTCGTTCCAGAATCACATCAACCAAAGATGGTTCACTGGCAGCGGATCCTGGGATCAGCGTATCAGGAATGCGAAAAATAGAGACATTCACAAGGTCATGCAGACGCACTAGCGGTGCCGCAGTGTCAACAGCGGCCGCCTCCCGCTCATCTGAGCTCCCCCAGATATGCTGCAGGAACGGCATGATAGCCACATCCTCCCCGCAGTGTGCCTCGTCGAAGAATGTTGAAAGCGGTGCCTCAGTGGGGGAAAAATCTACTAAAAACATCGGTACAGCTGCGGTGGTTATGTTCACCGCCTCGCAGGCAGTCAGATCAATGGCGTTGGCATCGCTCCCAGCTCGGAGCAACACGTTCAGGACCTCCAAATCTTTCATGCGTAGCGCATTCTCGAGAACTTCGTGCAGCTGTTCGTCAGCGCAGCCACCAACGATGGCGCCAATGATCTCCTCTACATATGGTGCCCTCACCGCCAGGGGGGAGAACTCCATATCGTGGCAATGGTCTAGAAACAGCAGTTCCGTCACCAGCGCGTACACCTCCATCGCCTCACAGTTTTCAAAATATCCCTCCTTTGCCATAAAAAACAACCGCATCTGCGAGCACCGACGCACTGTGACACACTCCGAGGATCCCATCACAAACACTGTGCAGCGAGAACAGTCCTCAATGACGCAGTCTCCAACAACATCCAAGATAAAGATGACGGGAAAGTGCGCAACATTCTTCTCCCCAACCATCGTCCCCTTCCTGAGACCCACAGACGCCTCACGCTGACGGGATGGCCACGCGGACATATGTGTTGATTCAGCAGAGAGGTCCAATTTATTCCGAGCATCCGATCCATTAGGAGGAGGAGGAGCAGCAGCAGCAGCCCCACCACCACCACCACCACCCCGAATTCGCGCAATGTGGACGCTCCTCCCTTCCAACTCAGAGAAATACAGAAACAGGTCGCTAACGCCATCATCCTCGTGGGCAAAACGGTTGCCATACGCTGCCACTGCGTGCGAGTAGGGGTAGTCGTACCCGCCTCGCAGCGTATTGCATAACTTTATGGTTCGCTTTGGCGGATCTTGCAAATCCGATTCATCTTCAAAAAAATATACATTCTCCGCGTGCTCCTGCGGGACCGAGAGTGCTGCAAAGTCAGCACTCATGCCTGCGTATGCAACAATGTATGGAACAATCGACGCCCTTCCCCAGTTCAGCTTGGCACCTCGCCAGCGTGGTACTGTGCATCCACCCAGGGACATGCCCATGTTGAAAATGTTATTCACAAGCAGGTTCGTGCTTGCCACTGCAACAGGATTGCAGTCGAACACCCCGTCGCAATAACAGCAGTAACACGGGCCGAGGAGCAATTTACAGCGCCGTACATTCAACAAGAGAATAAACCGGAAACCAAGAAGAATTTCCACGACGCAATCGTCAAGCCCGCGAAGGATCAAAGTATTGACCCATTCCCGATAATCACCTGGCATCTCCTCACCGTGAAGCACAAGACGCTCCTTAACCTTCTCGCTGTATATGATGGTGTGTGCCTCAACGTCCATCCGCATGCCTTTGGCCTCCAGAATGGCCTTCAGCCCCACACTACCGTCACCCTCTTGCTGAGAAAAACAAGGAACTGCAGCATCAGGGCATCGGTATAACAAACTATCCCAGAATGCCTTGTTAAAATAATAAGGACCACTCGCCCAATGTGGTGCTTCCTTGCCCAAGTACGGCCACAATACCCCAATTGAGTTTCCCGTCTCGTCTTCCAAGGTGTTCCTGTCGTCGTTGCACCCGGAAGCAGAGGCAACGCTGTCGCACAACGGAGAGCACCTAAGAGCGTCCAGGCGGGAAGCAAAAATAGAGTTGCGGTACAGACGCGGCAAAAGTGGAGGGGTGCCGCAGTCCTTCTTGGCGCACTCCATCAGAGAGAAGATGGGGTACACCAAAAAGTGCAACACCTGATCCACCCTCGCCCCCTCGTCCCCTTCCTCGTCGTCCGTCACCGACCCATCCTCACCCCTGCTGTTCATGCGCATGATGATGGGATAGCTTGTGAAGAAAGCATGCTGCAGCAGGTCACCAGCTGTATTTGGTAACTCCGTCGCGTCATCTGTACCAGCAGAGAGGCAAACTTCCACAAAATCATGAGCCGTCTTAATAAAATCCTCTGCATACCCCGCCAGCATGAACCGCTGCACCGCGTACCTACTGGCAAACACCGCCCCTACTAGCGAGGGAGGGGATCCGTTGGTTTCACAATCATGCAGTGGGGCTAAAACATCAACAAGCTCCTTCAGCGTAACGGCATGGAACGGAGGCACACCGAGGAGACACGACAAGGTGACAATGCCAATCGCATACACATCGTCGCGTGGGCACGCCGCCATTTCCGCACCATTCACACACCCGTAAATCTCCAGCAAAGCACGGTGAAATGTGAGGTTCGAAGCCCACGGGGACAAGTCTCCATTTATCGCCTCCTCCTCGTGGTTCCAAACGAGATCCACCAGTGGTCGCATCGCCGCAGCACGGCGCGGGGAAATGTAGGAGGGATCACTTGGAAGCAGCGGGTTGCTCATGATGCCACAAAGCCCCGTCAGCACAATTCGCCCATCATCCGTGGAGCAGAGAATGTTCCCACTGTGGAGGCAGCCGTGAACAAAGCCGGCCTCGTGCACTTGTCCCACTTTCCACACGACCGACTTGATGACTGCCACCACCTCCTGCTGCGAAAACGGTCTACTACAAAACGCAATCACATCTGAAAGGCTCACGGCGCAGTCCTCAACGTCAACCACCCCGACTAGACGACACGAGGAGTCCACATGCACTGAATGAACCCCACGACAGATTACTTGGCGAAGGTCAACATGACCCTCGGCACCATCTTCGGCATCACTGCCATCAGCGGCAGAATGCTTCTGCTGCTGACGTTGCCTCTGTTGTTCTTGTTGGCCCTCGAAAGTCATTCCAGCTTGCTCGAGAGCCCGCTGCATTGAACACATTTTTGATGCCAAACGTTGCAATGTGGCAATTGCCATGCATTGTCTTTCATCCGTCTCAGCATCTAACGGAGTCTCTGGTGTAGTGAAAAAAGGAGAGATGACCTTCAGCATGGTCTCTCTTTCATACATGGGTTCATCCCCCTCGTCTTGGCCTGATTCCAAACAGCATTTATAGCCC
The DNA here is from genome assembly GCA_030849745.1 of Trypanosoma scelopori. Taxonomy (NCBI): domain Eukaryota; phylum Euglenozoa; class Kinetoplastea; order Trypanosomatida; family Trypanosomatidae; genus Trypanosoma; species Trypanosoma scelopori. The sequence continues at coordinate 52,930 of JASANX010001007.1, forward strand.
AGATATAGCCGGCTCAGTAACGTCACGTCCACAAGAGCCATTGGCCCAAGCAGAGTATCCCAATCCTTCGCGTCTTCGACAGGCACAGTGTCGCAAGCCATTCGTTCGCCATCCTCATCCGTCATCGCCCTATCCGCAGCATCATCATCATCATCATTATCATTACTATCAGTATCATTGTGATCATTCATTTCCTTGTTTCTGTTGTATATTGGGCCGCCAAGACGCCCTTCACCCGTCACCACAGAACATCCGTGTCGGGCTAGAGGCCGCACACCCTCACTCACTGAGGAGAAGAGTTGGTGATGCAAATACTCCCCATTCTCCCCCTTCTGCGCATACTCTGGCATGCGCTTCACCACCAGCATGTCATCAAAACCATCATCGTACCCAACCTCAAACTGCATCGACTGCACAGCACCTCCGCTCCGTGTTACTGTCGTTGCCGCAGCATCATTCACCAGGCTCTGCAACCTCTCTCTTACCATTGCCCCTGGTTCTGCCACCCCTGATACAGACGATGACGAGCTACTGGTGGAGGCCGTAGACTGCAACGTCGTCTCTGGCCCCTCACTCGATACGGACGAGTCATCAAAGTCCATCTGAACTGGTGGCAGGGTTAAGTTGGGAGGAGTGTGCTAGAGAGAGAGAGAGAGAGAAAAAAAAACAAAAGAAAACCGTCCTTCAGTTTTCAATTTTCGGAGTAATATGACGTACCACAAGCTCTAAAGCAACAAGAATGAATGAATACTTCGCCCTTTCCCTCCCACGTCGTCAAGACGAAAGAAAGGAACCAAAAAAGAAAAAAATCGGAATAAAACTCATTGCTCATAACCCGTTACAGAATGCGAGATTTACATTGATGGAGAGGAATGAGTCGTCACGTATCACCAATACCTGAATTGAGAGTCACACCACATCAAACACAAAATACACACACACACACGCACACACACATATATATATATATATATTCAACTGTTTACAAATGCTCCATTGACTAGAATAAAGAAAAGTAAGGGAGCAGTCTTCAACTTCCCATCCGTGTGAGGGGACGGGGCGTTTAGTCCGGTGTGTATATATATATATATTTGCACGTATGTATTAGTGTACGAATAAATAAACAAATAAAGGGGGGGGGGGCAAAAAAAAAAAAAGGATCCCTAAGGCTCTCAGAAATAACAACAACAACAAAAAAAAAAAAAAAACGTTTGAGAGATTCTCCAACGGATTCTACAAGGTGCATACATTAGCCCGTCCCATTTCGCCATTTCTGCCGAGAGTGCAGTGCGGTCTGCTAGTCGTCCCTTGACCATCCCCACACTGCCAACGACAAAAAGGAGGAAAAATAAGAAAAAAAAGAATATATATATATATATATACGGCTGTCTGTTTGTTTATTTGTTTACGCTCCACGCGGTTCATGTGCCTTTTCTTCGGTCCACGTACTCTCCCCAAACCGTTCGCCCACGGAGCATGATATAAATGCCCAGCACGAGCACGAGTATGCCAACAAAGTAGCCTGTGCCAGCCATCCACAAGCCCTCGCGAATGTCTGGGAAGGATTCTGTCGACCATAACAACGTGTCGACGATCATGTTGGAATTCGTCAGAGGATTCACCAGATTGTAGGCGACAGTCGCGTTGAAGGCGCTACCAACTTTTTCCATCACTTTGACACTGGCTTCGTACACCATAGCACGTGTTTCGTCCTCAGAATTGGCATCACAATTCGTAGCGCAAAAGGCAATCGTGCACGCCGTGTCGGACGGTGCGTCTGATGGACCCGGCAGGCACATGGATGGATCCTTCACTGGCATCGTCCTTGAAAGGCGCAACAGGTCATTTGCTGTTCGACACACCACGGGTTCATTGCAGAAGAAAGGCTTCCTAGAAGCGAAATCCGCTGTCCTGTCACAGTGTTCATTTATTTCACTGCATGCCGCGGGGACACGCTTCTCCACAACCCCCACCAACTCATCCAACACCCTCGCAATGCTGGGTTGAAATTCGGTGTCAATGTATGGCACAATGTAAAACTGCAGCATACCAGGCTCACGCGCAATCTGACGGTTCATCTCGCCATTCGCAGCGCTCCCAAGGTATGCAGCAACAAGGAAAATAATGGATAGCAACGAGAATACGAGTGCTGTGAGGAAAAAAACACACGAGCAACACGCTGGAACCCCGCGAGTGATGCGACATGCGGCAAATGGAATAGTGAAAAAGAGAAGAACAAAGGGCAACCAGCCAATAGAGTACGACACGATGGCAGCGGCGTCCACATACTTTATGTAGTCCCTCTCCGCCTCATCGGACGTGTTCAAGAACTTCGCAGTGATGTTGAAGATGCCTTGAGCATCGGCAAAAAAAGAAGGCGGTACGTCAGTTGCAGCTTCACCGTCAGTGACGTAGTTTATGACCTGGTTTCCGGTCTCGTTGAAGTGCTGCGCAGTTTTGTTTCTGAGGTTATGCAATGAGGCATGCACGCCGTTGTGCATGACATTCGCACCCATAATAATGGTGAAAGCAGCACAAAGTCCCCATATCAGTCCAATAAATGAGGAAAAGTATAGACAACATGGTCCATTGTAATGCTGTGCAGCACTAGTGGGGAAACAGCAGTTGCGACAGCAGCAGCCATTGCTGATGCAATTGCAGAATATGATGGGGAACATCGCGAGCAGCAGCACAAGGAACAGTGCCGCAAAACCAGGGTATATGTAATACATCCAGTGACCCTTAATGCGCTCCCCATCGAGAATACAGTCTAACAAGTCGTTTGTGGCGTCTGGCCGTTTCCATACCTCTTCGCATCCCAACGTGAAGGCTTGGGCCTGCCTCACGAGAAATGCGAGTGTCAGAAGGCATGTGCAGAGAACAAGACACGAGGTCTTACCCCGCACAGACCTCATTGTAAATAACCGCGTGTCGTTTCCTCCGCTTCCCTCCTGCTGCTCCTCAGCTTGGCGTATCTAATATCTATTCACGTGCTTCTCCCACCCCACCTCTCTCTCTCTCTTTTGCTCTGACTCGTTCCTCTCGTCCTAACGGCCCCCTCCTCTCCTTTTGTCGCTTCCACCACCCACCCTAAAAACACCCTTCGCTCTCTTTTTGTTGTTGTTGTTGCTGTTGTTCTTTCTCTTACTATTATTGTTGTTGTTTTGTGGAGTGGAATGGAAGGGGGATGTGTGTGGGTATTGTCCGCTCCCGAATGGCTCACCCCCCCCCCTCCCTGCAGCGTCCTACAGAGTTAACATTAGAGATAAGACACAGGGAGAAAATCACCACATGGAGAAAGAAAAACAAAAACAAAAACAAAAACAAAAACAACACGCCAGTGGCACGAAAAGCAACCGAGTCCAAGAGAGTGTCTGTCCCCGTTATTTACACCATATACATTCAACACAACACAACACAACCATGGGATGAATCAATGCATACAAAACAGCAGCTCAATGGCAACGCAAACAAGCGCTTTTACTCTACATCTCATCCAACCACGCTTGCGCGCCACTGAGGTACGCCTCGGTTGATGATGCCTGCGTGGGAGAAGGGGTGCCATATCGGCTATATAGCGCAAGTAGCACATTTCTCGCCAAACTCTGAAGCTGCTCCAAATCCTCCTCTTGCGAGATGCGGCAAACCGAACGTCCAGAGCTCCCAACTTTTGCTGCGCCCGGGTCGTGCAAGTCCCCAGTATTTGTGTCGTCACTTGCAAGACATGCCTGAAGCTGCGGCTTCAACAGGCGCAGCACAGACAACCAGAACGCCGTCACATGGGATTCCACCATCTGCTGCTGCTGCTCCTCCTCTTCCTTCTTCGGCTCGCTCCTCTTGTCCTCACGCATCACCTCGTCTCCTCGTTTCTCCTCTCCTTCGTCACCGCTAATGCGTGCTGCATCCATTGTAGAAGACGTTTCCTCGCCTACAACAATAGATGCTGGAGCAGCAGCATCCTCGTCGACCTTCACAGCTTCCCTCACCCTGTGTTTTGCCACACCCTTCCGATTGTACGACCCCGCAAGGTTTTCCAGCGACAAATTTAGTAGTGTAACTTCAAAATCATCAACATCACTCTTGTTGCTTCCTGTTCGTGATAACTTGCCACTTCTCTTGCCGTTCTCTGTGGTCGTCGTATCGGCGTTCACAACGGCTACGGCACGAAGGTTTTGCAGAAGCCTTAGCCCTTGCTCGTCACGCCGCTGCGGGCTTAAAAGCGCAGCGAGAACAATTGAAAATACCTGCGCTGTTGAGAGGAGGTCATCATACATGAGAACCGTCTGTACCACACCAAAGGTGTCCCAAGATTGGTTGAGCGGGGCGACAACGTAAGCAGGTTCAACGCGGCCCAGAAGCACACGCACAGACGACAGCATCTCCTCGTCCGAGAGACCCCCGCTCCTTTGCTGCTCTGGGGCCGAATTCTTCGGCAGCTCGTTTTTCTGACCTTCCCAAGCGTTGGTGTCACCACAACCACTCACCACAGTAGTCTTCTCCTGAGTGTTTGACGGTTTGGTGCGGATGCGTTTGTCTAGCGGCGCGGAGGCCGTGGGATCTGGCATGCGCTGCGGCCCAGCCTCGTGCGGCCGCAACAAAAATTCCAGCTGGTCCAGAGGGAATACGAAAAGGCTGCGTAGCCACACGGCAGCGACGTTACGCTGTTCCTCGGGAAGGAGCCGCCTGCCGACTATTTGAAGCGCAAGCTGTCGCTGCAGCAGTGGCGCATCCGAAAAGGTTAGCAAACACGCCGCTATCGCCCCTTCAAGGGCATCAAAATGAAGTTTCTGAAGAACAATGGGGCACATCATTGACACCCACGAGCCTGTTGGCGAGTGCGGTGCCTCCTTGTTTGTCTCCAGGTTTTCCGAAATATCTGCAATAAGATACAAGGCCTTGCGAAACGTAATCGTCAGAAGCTCAAGAAGAAGAACACGGCTCTCCCACGTCGCAGCAGCACGCTGAAGAAAGCCACTAGACACAACATCCCTCTGCATATCGTTAATGATAATAACAAGCGAATCTATTGCCAAATCCCAGCGGTCCCAAATGATGATCTGCAGTAGCATCGCCAGTCCGATGGAGCGCTCCTGCAGGCTGGATGATCCGAGGCACAGATGAACGCCAAGGGCACATAACTTCACCAAACCATGTGGATGCTTCCCAGGAGTCATTACTCCCATCAGAGAAACGTCCACCTGCTGACTGTCACTTCCTGCATCTTCATATTTATCCTTTTCTTCCATTTCTCTCTCAACCCCCAAAGCAATCCGCGAGCGGCGGAACACATGATAAAGGAAGAGATTGTACTGCGTCCGCCGCTGCGCAAGACCAACCGAGTCTGCTGGCCCAGTCTGAAGAAAGGCCGTTTTTATTGGATCTGTGAGAAGCCTCGACAGTTCCCTGGAAGAGCTCCAACACATTCCCTCAGATTGCTCTTGCAGGTTGGACTGAGATTCATTCGATGCAGATCGCGTGACGGGGTTGACACTCTCATTCCCGCAAACATGTGCCACCACTACACACGCAATGGCCTCCAAGGTTGCTGCACTCGCGGATGAAAAGAGCGGAGATGCAACGGGGATGAAGTACCGCATTAGCATAGAGACGGCTGCCGATGGAGATGCGGCATGCAGAGCTTCACCAATTTTCACGAAGAAGGAATACGCCGATGCGACGCTGAACACCCTACTGTTTAAGAAGAGTGCTTGCTTCGGGTCCTCAGAGTATCCCAAATGCAGGAGAAATGTATCGCCCAAGTCCTCAGACTTCTCAGAGCGACAATAGCGACCACGAGCATTACCATCATCATCAGACAGTGTTTCCCCTCCTCTCGAAATGCCCGAGGTACCCTTGTTCATCATCATCCCCCCTGTATTCTCCTGTGGCAAACTGGACACATGCAGCAGGCGAATCCGCGCCACATCGGCGCCAAAGATAAAGTTTAGTGCACGCAAAAGATACATGTACTCTGTCGGGCGCGCAAGGAGCGCCAACGCGATGCTATCCGCAGAATGCAGCAGCGTTTTCCAGAATGCGAGAATGGCTGCAAAAGGCATCTCTCCTCGACGGCCTACAAACATGCAAAATACATCCCCATCACATTCTCCACCGCAGAATTCCTTCGAAATTTCAGAGAATCCCTCAGACTCTAGCGCCATGGCAAGTAATTTTGGCAAAGCCACGCGAAGTTTGTTGTCGCACATCAGCAGGAGCTCGTGTACCTGCAGCCCGACTGCGTCCTCTGTGTCATGAGCCTCACTGATGTTACTTTCCCGCATACGGAGAGCGCCGAGAATCCGCTTGTTTATCACGTTCACCTCGACCCGGGAGACCTTGTCCAGCGTAGTTCGACAAATAGGCCCACGAGACCCGTTTCTGCTCGACATACCCTTCAGAACCTTCTTCCTAGAGAGCTCAAGCGAGTGATGGCTTACCAGTGCAAAACGCTGCGGCTCGACGTAACGGTATGCCTTTTGCATCATCTCGTGCTCATTCAAGAGCTTCTCGTTGCGTTTGACTACCCGCAATTCATCTGGTGGGACAGCGGCAATAAGTGGGGCATTGCGTGTCTCGCGATTGGCAAAATGCAAGAGAGCCGATGCTGTTAGACGAGCGAAGCCAGGTTGTCGAACCCCTTTAGCCAATGCAATGTCATCATTCTCCATGGCCCGCAGTGGCAGTGGCCTGCTCATTATCGGCACTGCATCAAGGTCATGTTTTTCGACCCAAGTTGAATCCAACGCATTGAGAAGTGCTGTGGTGTTGCCGTTGTTGGTGCATAAACGCGGTGGGGGCCGGCGGCCACAGAAAAACTCATAAAGGTTGTCCAGAACAGCGGATGCCACACCAGGCTTTCCTTGCGCTGTCGCCTCCGCCATCTCCGCGGTCACAGTGGTGCAGCCAAGGCGCTTTAGGTCGCGCAGCAACACTTTCCAATTTCGTCGCTTGCATTCGCTTGAGCAGCCAGGCACGTAGCTGTGCATTGAAACACCCCGATCGTAGCGGCTGACAATTTCCGCCAGAGTAAAACCATTGGATAGATCCTGCTGCGGGTGGCGAACCTGATATGTCAGGTCCAGCGACTGGATCCATTTTATCATCTCACGCTGCATGGTGCCTGCCTCCTGCATAATGAACTGTCTGCCTCCCCGCGCTCAGTGGTTTCAAGGGGGAAAACAGGACCGCCGAACCAATGAGAGGAGAACACTTTCCCTCTCGCCTCACGTGTGAGACAACTTCCTCAAGAGAAGTGGGGATTTTCCTTTTGCTCCCAGTGCAAATTAAACCCCACCCACCCACCCACCCACCCACCCACTCCCTTTTTTCTCCGCTTCCTCCTTCACACTCTGCCCGTAGCGGGTGGGCGTCTGAGTTTGGCCCTTCTTCTCTATGCCTCCCTCCCCCCCTTTTTTTTTCTTTGTCCTGATGACTTACGCCCTCCCCCTCCCCTCTCTCCTGCCTGCCTGCCTCTCGTCTGTACACGGAAGCAAATAAAGCGGGTGAAAAGAAGGAGGAAAATTATATATATATAAAGGGTAAAAAGGCCACAGATGCAGAAAAAACAACGAAAACACAATGAGTTGACTCGATGGTGATCATTCAAGGACGCCGCCAACGCCAATTATATGTTAGCTCCAACATCACCTCATTAGACATGTTTTGCGCGGACGGACAAATGGACACTCTCTTCATCCTTATGTAACACAGACACATTTTGTTCTTTACGCACTAGCGCGTTCTGGGCCTCCTTCATTATTCTCCAGGTTGTGATTGAGCTTCCCTAGAAAACAAAAAAAAAAGAGCTGGGAAAGCTGCGATAAAGTAAGTCTAACACTCACGTATCAGTGGTCCGGATGCGCAATAGCTCCATTTTTTGCAACTGGCAAAGGCATGCTCCACTCCTGCAGCTGTTTCTGATACGTCGGAATGCCGTCAGCCCAGTCTGTGAATATCTCCACACCATTGTTGGTGACAACCATTGTGTGCTCAAACTGGGCACTCCTCTTCCCGTCCCTTGTCGTACTTGTCCATTTATCTGGCCACGTTACATCATGCCAACTTCCCAAGTTAATCATCGGCTCAATAGTGAAGACATGCCCTGGACGCATCATCCCGAGGCTCTTGTTGTTGGCATAGTGGCATACTGTAGGGGACGTGTGGAAGAGATGCCCAACACCATGGCCGGTGTATGAGCGCACGACTGAGCAGTCGTACTGAGACGCGCAGGCCTCGATGGCGTCCCCAACTTGCTTGTAAAGAGCATCAGGCTTCACCACGCGAACCCCGGCGCACAAGCTTTCATACGCGGCATGTACAAGACGCACGCTATCAGAGTCTGGCCGCCCCACGAAAATGGTTTCGTTTAAATCACCGTGAAAGCCGTTGAAGTAGCTTGAGACATCAATGTTTATAATGTCACCTTCCATCAGCTCTCTTGAATCAGGGATACCATGGCAAATCACCTCATTCACTGAAGTGCAGACCGATTTGGGAAAGTTATAGTAGTTAAGCGGCGACGGATACATGTTTCGCTCCACTGTAGCCTCATGAACTATGCGATCAATCTCATCTGTTGTCACACCAGGCCGCACAGCTGCTGTCGCAATATCAAGAACCTCGCGAGAGAGACGGCACACCGTCTTCACTCGCTGAATCTCCGATGTCGCCTTAGAGCTATCGTGAAGGCTTTGAATGTTGTACACCTTCACCTTACTCCCACGGTCCTTTTCCTCCGAAGGGGAGACACCATCTGCGCGGTCAGCGTAGTCTGGGCGTGGAATGTGCGGCGGCACGGCGCGGCGCGATGTTATTCTTCCAGGGCGCAATGGCCCTGTGAAGTTGAAGGCGTTCATCGCCGCCGCTGTCATGGTTGGGATTGTCGGTGTGGAGGATTGTGTGTGTTTTGGTCTGTGATCCTCCCAGTGCTCCTTGAAGCAGTTCTGGGAGCAAAAGAGGCTCGGGGGCAGGCTAAGCTTCTTGCAGGTCGGGCACTGCATGGCAGCCTCCGACACGCCACAACCCTCGCAAGGCATAATATCTCAAGAGCTTCACTTCACCCTTCTTGACTCCAGCAGCAGCAGCAGCAGCAACAGCAGTGGGGACACCTTGGAGGTTGTCGTGCCCTATTTATACCGAATTATCTCTGATTCCCTGCCTCCTTCTTCCAGACGTGCCCGTCAAAAGAAGAGAGCAGCAGCACGCCGATACATCAAAAGAGGGAAACAGATGGAGATGCCATTATCCCCATTGAATAAAGAACAAGAGCAACATGTGGGTGGTGAAAGACAAGAAGAACGACAGGGGGAAGAAACAGAACGACACCCCAGAAGTGGCAGCGGCAATGGCAGCAACACGGGTGCGAAGAAGAAGAAGATAAAGAAACAGCGTGAGGGAGGGAGGGAGGGAGGGAGAGAATGTGTGCGTGTGTGTGCGTGTGGGAACAGTACTGCCGGACATCTGGTCTGGCGGGTGGGGAGTGAAAAGAAAAGAATTCACCAAACGAGCAGAAGAAAAGAAAAAAAAAAGATGGAAGCCAAAAGCAGCAAGAAAAAACATTGCGGCTATCAACACCCCCCCCCCCCCCCCACCTCCTCTTTTTTTTTTATTTGTTTCTCTTCTCAAGAGATGAAACGAACAAAAGAAATGCATACATTCATCTTCACCGCTTTCATTCCCCCCCCTTTTTTTTTTGGGCATCGTTGCCCCTCATTCCTCCCTTTTTGTTTTCACAATTTTTTTTTTTTTTTTTTTTTTTTGGGGGGGGGGGGGGGTGTTTTCGTCGATGCAGGAAGAGGAAGGAGGACGTTACTTCAGTCGTCTCTCCCCCTCCCCACACACACACAAGTACATTTCCCTGTGGAGGGAGGGACAAGAGGGAGGCGGCGTTTTCAGAACTAAAAGCAAGCAAACAATCAAAGCCGACATGGAGCACGATTATTGTCATGGCAGCGCAAATGACCCTGCCATTTGGAACAGAAATGCAACAACAACAGCGAACTACACATACAAAAAGAAGAAAACACGGCACACACACACACACACACACACACGCGCTCATGCACATGTATATATATATATATATATATATATGTATATGCATGCAATACAACAAGCGGAATAGAGAGGGATGTAGAGAGAGAAAGGAAGCCCAAAACACAAGACGTGAGGAATTCTGGATTCAAGTAGCCGACAATACATACACTGAAACAAGTCTTTCATGCAAGTCTGTCTCCCACTATTGTATATATATATATATATATATATACATATATGTGTTATTTATTTATTTATTTCTGCCTTGTAGAGGAGAGGGCAGACAACGCAGGTCGAGGAATCGTGCTGCCTTCTTTCGCTTGAAAAGGCGATCAGACGAGAATAGATACGGCGGGAGCACACACACACACACACAAAAAAAAAAGGAAAAAAAAAAAAAAACGAGCAGCAGCGGGTAAAGAAAGAAAGAAACGCAAGGTACGGCAAACAAAAAAAAAACAAAAAGAGAAGGAAAAACAACAACAGAAAAGGATTAAAACAGATAAAGTGAGGCGTGCGGAGTTTCAACGGCAGTTTCTGGGGGAAGAGGAGGCGCGCTGCCGTTTCGATGTCCTCCACTTCACTTCCCCCCTCCACTGCCACCAGTTCCACCCGAGGCCCGTTGGGCGCCAAGCCGTGGCGTCAAGGAAGAAGCTGCAGCGCATGCCGCTGCTCCAACAAAACAGCACTTCCAAACACACACACACACACACACACACACACGCGCACGCGCAACCACACTGTCATCCGCTCCTCCTTCCCGCCAAAAAAAAAAAAAAAACAAACAAACAAAAAAAAAAACACAAAATAATAATTTGCTACCGCCATTTCAGGCGAGACCCATATCACAGAAAACTTCCTTCCCTTGTGTCAGACCGCATCACATGTCGCAACAAAAAATCAAACCAAAAATAAAAATGCAGATCTATCTAAAGAAAGAGCTGGAAGGATGGGCGCAGGGAATTTAAGGGCAGGTGACGGCCCCCGTATTTACATCTCTCCCCCCCCCCCCCCCCTGGGCACCAAGGAAGGAAGAGTACTGTAGTGACGAATTCAAAGATCATTTCTGTCTTGCTCATTTTTGTTCCACCTCTCGCTCGTTCCTTTTATTATATATTTTTGTTTTTGCCTTTGCTTTTCTGTGGGCGTCAGTTCCACTGCCGCGCCCAGGAACGAATTTCCTTTTTTGTTGTTGTTGTTGTTCCTTTTCGTGTCTACCTCACCCCTGTCAGGTGATGTCAACGGGGAAGCGCAGATTCGAGCCAATGGAAGGTTTTCTTCTTTTTTTTTTTGTTTTCCAAGTCTCCGCCCCTCTGTTGTTCCACCCAAGACTCTTTTTCCCACCGGCCTCAGTGTGCGACTGCAGCAGGGAATCCTGCATCAACATCCGCTGAAGCCTCAAGCACCGCAAGGTTGATGTCCAATGCTTCGTTAGCAGACAAAGATTTCGTATTCACGACTGCACGTGCTGTCTTTATTCGCGCCCGTGCTACGGAGCGCGCCAGCTCCATCCGCCACTCCTCCTCTTCCTGTGCATTAACCGGGGTGATCCACTTGCCACCGTTGCACGACAATTCGGCATTCGACACACCAAACTCCTCCACTCCTGCACTTGTGAGAGACATTCGCATTTGCTGCTGTTGGTGCTGCGCAGAAGCAAGCAGCGACTTTGTTAGGGCACCAATAGCTGTTTGTGATTTGCAAATGCCTTGCACAGTGGAGAGGTTGCTGCTGGCTGATCTCGTCCGTGTAGATGCTGAGAAAGAAAAAGACGACAGCCCCCCGGTCTCCTGGTCACCGTGACTAGAGGAGGGAGCATCTCTGGCAACATACTTCGCCCATCGCTGCATGTCAAGGCTCCCTGTGTGTACGCGGCGCATTAGGTTTTGCTTGTACAGCTCCCATTCATCGTCATCCTCGTCGAACAGGAGGGCCTCAATATCAGTTTCCGTACACTGAGGTGAAACAGTAGGCGAGCACCTTTCTCCTCCTTCAGGAAGTACCTTTATACTAGGTGGTGTGGATGCTGAGGGAGCTGTTGCTATTGCATCAAGTGGTGCACCCCCAGAACGAGTCTTGTGCCGCACGTCACTGTCACCTACATCCACGTTGATGGGAATCTTAGTGCCCAAGTTGCTGCCAGCACCAGCCGATGTCGGAGAGAGTGGAAGTGGTGGAAGGCAACGGCGGTGGCGACGGAGACATGCAGGGCCCCCCATCAGTGCGGGACCTGAAGTCAGCGACGAGATGCATGAAGAGTGAGACGATATTGGGCGCGGAGAAGTGATGTGAGCATTAACGAGGAAACCGGCCTCAGAACCACCTACAGGATTAGAAGCGCCTAATGCGTGAGGTACCACGTGTGATGTGCTAAGCTCTCGCTGGGATCTCTGTGGTGCGATGGACATGGAGGAGCGACAGCGTGCACCTGCAGAAGATGTCTGGGGTCTAGAGTACACCTCACGTGTTTCCTCCGTCAGAGCCGCATTAAGCGGATCGAAGCCGCATTCCTGAATGCAGTGCTTCAAAAACATGTATTCATCACAAAGGGACACCTGGAGAGGGTCAATGTGGGTTGAACTCCGTCGGGTTGCTTGGGTGTCACTATTTGCGCCTTCTTGATGCTGTTGCTGCGATTTCGGAGGTGGTGCCGATGGCTCACTCCCCAAATCGGGAGAGCGATAAGAGGAAACTGCAACATCGTCCAGGTACTGAAGGTCTGGCATTAGGGAGTGAATAAACTCGCGGAAATATGTGGTATCGTGCAGACTGTCTCTCTCATCAGCCTCCAGAAACAGTGAATTCGATTGCGCCATGACCACAGGATTCCCCTGCAGTGTGAGATATTTCACCTTTCTCAGGAGCGGCATGCAGCGGTGCAGCAATGCGGCGTCGTGGATCTCATTTCCCTCCAGGTCCACCACCTCCAGGCTTTCGCTCAGATCCAACAGAGGCGTGACATCGTTCACATAATTGAAGGAGGCATACAGTTCTTCCAACATGGGGGCACAAGAACCGATGCCGCGCAGGTTTTGCACCTGGGAGCTGCCGACCCAGAGTCGCTTCAGGTTCATAAACCGCGCCCCAAGTAGTCGTATTTGTGGGATGCGCGAATTGTTGAGCCTCAGTGAGTGCAAAAGTGGCATCTTGAGGCTGATAGTGTCAACGCCAGTCATACACACCGCATCTACACGGAACTCAGCACTCAGCACCAAATGAAGATCTTCCCATCCCGTCCACTCACGGAGCAAATCATCCGTCACAACTTGACCAAAAAGGGTTCCCTTGGTGGCCTCGTTATCGTCCTTGTCACCACCAGGATGCTCCATAGAGGGACTCTCTTGTCTGCATGCAGAATCATTTCCCTTGTGTGAGGATAAGTACACTGGCATCGAAGGGGAACGCTGAGTCAAAGGAGTAAAACCAAGCTCGGATCCCACAACCTGTGAAGAATTGAGGGTCAGCGCTTCGCATTCCAAAGAGGGAAGTGGTGCTAAGGAACGCGGCGCTCCCCCATTCTCCTCATCATCCAGCGTGGCTGGGGTATACTCTTTCAAGGCCCTTCGACATGGTCTCCCTGGCGATACTGAGGCGTTGTCTGAGCCATCGCATCTGGCAGATGTCAATTTCGAGCACCCATCGCGTTTACTCTGCTGCTCATCCCGTCTTATTTCTCTTTTGGAAAGCGGCGAGAGCCTTCGGTTGCAACCCTGCGGCCTACCATTTCCCATCAATATGCAGGAACCAGAATTGCTACTTTTCTTTTCTTGGGCGCATCTCTTCTGTGTCCATGGCGGAGGCAACGCACCTGCATGCGACATCCCTCGCTTCCGCAGCTCTCCACTCGCTCCCGTGTAGAGAGAACGGCAAGAAGCAGAAATGCCGATGGAATCAACCAAAGCACTCTACTGCAAGTGAAGACGACCCACTATTTTGCTCCCACTAAAACAAACAAATATATATATATATATATATTTGTAGTGTGTATGTGTATACAGTACTGTCACCCTTCCTGTGCAGTGAGGTACGGTGGCACGAGGCAAGCAGACGTGCAGGGTGAGCAAAGAAAGAAAGAAAGAAAGAGTGAATGTACGGTGGGTGGGTGGCGACATTTCACACAGGGATGTAACTTCCAGCGAGAACACGACCAAAATGGTGGAAAATGAAAATATAGGAAGAAGAACAGCAACGAGGAGGCCCAGTTTCTTGCACATGATTCAGCACGCGCCTGCACTCTATCCCATCCCTTCCCTTGCATCTTTTGCGTACATTTGTGTGAGTACATATACACTCCTGCCTAACTCCACATATGATACATTGAGAGACAGCTTGCCTCATTCATGACAGCTCCTGGTGTTGTAGCTGCGTGTGTGAGAGGGGAATGCCGGTGCTTACATGTCTGCGAGTGTGTATGCGTGTAAACGCCTTATTTCTCGCCAATCAGCTCTCCCTAATTGGAGACATTATATTCATCTCTCAACACCCCGACGACCCCTCTGTTTATACACACACAGACACACAAACAAAAGAAAGAGGAACGGCAGCATCATCACGGGAGACAAAACAAAGCCTCTGACCGCCCCCGCCTACCCCTCGGAAAGGAAAAGAAAAAGAAAAAAGTGTGGCAGGCAAAGGAGAATGCACCCGATTTTGTGTCTTTTTTCGTTTTTTTTTTTTACCGGTTGTTGTTGTTGTTGTTGTTGTTGTTGTTTCATCTCTGTCATAATCATTTTAATATTGGGTGATATAATCACCGCCCCTTTTGCGTGGCTTGCACACCACTTCCCTCCATCTCCACCCTCATTAACCCTTAACGGGGAGATACACACCCTCTTCACTAGAAACCACAATCTCTTTTGGTGTGTAGCGTACATGCTTGCGCCCTACCCCTTTGGCGGCCTCTTCCATCTCCTTCGCCATCCTGGACCGTGCGGCATCACGCAGCGCGCCCTCACGTACAATATGTTCGTCGATTAAATGGTATGGCGGTGGTGGCGGCGCATCCGGTGGCAGCTCGACCGCAATCTCCGTCCCCCCAAAGGGGTCATACCTCCTCTTCGCGTACTTGTAGTGTGCCCATGTCAACTGTATAACTCGCGCGGCGTTTTCAAGTAGTACGCGCTTCCACGCCATCTCTTCCATGAGATAAGCGATCTTCGCCTTCGCAAAGGCCCCATTCTTGAGTGCTGAACGGCTTTCAATTCCATTGTACCGGCGGCGCAGTTTCCCGAGTGTTTGATACACACGGAACGCGCGCTGAATCATGCGCGCTTTACCATCAAAGTAGTCAGCGGTGATTTTCCGTGTCACCTTCTTCCACCCATCCCACTTGCATCGCACCATCCGCTGAATCATCCCAGCGTTGTGATCAAAGTCATTCTCGCGGAGGCCATCACGTTTCCACCTGAGGCGATCCTGAACTTCAGGCTGAGCGAGGGTGTGCGCAAGCTGCGCCTCACGCTGGCGCATTGCATCATTAATTACCTTTGCCTCTTCAATCGTTGGCGGAACAGGGACCTTGCGGTTCTTCCGGAACTGAAGCGACGATGCACGCTTTCCCCCACTCCCCACCGGTGAGAGAGTGCCATCCGCCAAGATTTGTCTTGGCTCCTCCGCCACCATCTTGACGCGGCGACGCCACGGAAAGTATGTTTTCTTATGTACCCCCAATGGGAATGGCAGCTCCTCCCCACGAGCCCCCTCATCGTTTGTGAAAATATCTCGTCGACGGCTGCGATACCACCTGTACACCCGCTGCACCTTCACCACTGCAAACTCAAAGCGCTGACGCTGCCACGTCATCATGATGCTGTAGGCTTTCAGCCGCTCCGCCACCATGCTCTCGCGCCGGCTTACCGTCCACTCCACCAATAACTTCTCCAGAACCCGGCGCCTCCAAATGGCGCGAAGGCGCCGCCACCAGCACTGAATCATGATGGCACGTCTCCTGCGCACATGTGCAAAGTTCAACTCATTCCGCAGACGACGACGTGTAAGAACGCCACGCCACATACGCGACACTTGTGCTTGTGCCCAGTGTTCCAGTGGCCCTGCAAGTGTTATGTCGTTTAGGTACTTGCGTGGTGGCCGCGGCGGTGGTTTGTACCGACCCATCAGCGTCGACGGTGGGAGTGGTGGAAAGTACAAGGTTCGCACGGGAAACTTCACACTGTCAAACATGTTGTTAATATCGGAGATAGGCACCAAAGCGCCTGTCATTGGCGCTTTCGGGGACAACATTGGCTTCCCTCCACCACCGCAGACTCAGCCTTCTTCTTCCTTCGTCACACACAGCCCCCTTGCTTGTTTCCCTGGTGACCAGATAGCTGTGCAATGCACACAAAGACATTTGTGATGAGAACAAGAGCAGGAAAAGAAATCAAATGGGGGGCAGCAGAATTAAAAATAAAATCAAAAAAAAAAGGTAAAAAAAAAAAAAATTTCGCATAACAGAAAAGTGAAGAAAACGGCCCGAGTACACCGATGCACCTGCCGTCCTTGCAGACGACGACACGCAAGAAGAAATGTGTGTGAAGCGTCTCATTTGCTCTTCTTTTTTCTTTTTATTTGAGGGGGTGGGGGGACATCATTCACAAGCCTCATTCAATTTCCCCTCCTCTCACTCCACGCAGTCTTCACTGCAATGGCCCTGTTATTTTCAGTGTGATCGAGCTGCAAACCCCAGCACAAAATGGTAGAACATATACACCGCCACACGCGGAGAGCGGTAGTCCTCCACCGCGGGGTTCAGCTCGCTCATGTCCATTAGCACAACGCGAGGGTTTTTACCCGCCATAAAACACATGTCAAAAGCCTCTTGGGCGCTCAACCCAACAGCACCCGGGCAGCTCACACCAGGCATATCACTCGAGCGTATTGAATCCACATCAAAGGAAAAGAATGTGTTGTCACCAGTCATCTCAAAAGCATCTGCCAGAGCCACGAGAGCACCTCTCCTCTGTACCTCATTCAGCCACACAAGATGCCCCCGCTTGTCCCTCACATACTGTACATGCGCCGCACTGCACTGTGAACCCTGGCAGGCAAACTCCACAAAACGGTCCCCACAAAAAATCTCCTCCTCCAGTATCTGGCGGAATGGCGATCCGCTGTGTGCCTCCCCAGTGACAAGAAGAGGTCGAACATCCAAATGGGCATCAATGTTAATAATACCAACATTTCCACCAATCACCCGAAGCAGCGCTCGGCCATTAGGAGCAGACTGGTCGTTTCCTCCGCCGATAACAAAAGGAAGCGCGCGACAGGAAAGAACCTCGACAACCTTCTCCTCCAGTTTCCTATGCGCCTCCTCTAACGTACTGGCAGTGATATCACCAGCATCATACAGCTTCACCCGACTGGCATCCACACCCAACTCTGCGTTGATAACAGGGCCCAATTTATGCAGAAACTTACGAAACGCAGCAGGGCCCCCAGACGCACCCACACGGCCTCCGTTTCGCACACAGCCTTCATCGAACGGAAATCCAACAATTACAATGTCTGCATCCTTCATACAACTTTGCGAAAAGAGGGTGCCCAAACGCAGGTCATCCGCACGCAATGCCATAAACAAATGCTAACAGAAGACAACACAACCTTCAACAGAAGAACAGAAAACAACGAACGCAAGAAAGAAAGAAAACTAACAAAAAAAAACAAAAGGGAAACAGAAAAAAAAAGGTCTACGGGCAGCCCAATCAAAGAAACAATAATAAACGCCCACTACTCATCAAACATATGGCACTTGATGCACATACAAGACATTAGAAATAAGATGCACACAAAATGCACGAGCCCTACTCACAAAGCAAGACAAAGTTTAGCACACAAACCACACTCTATCGTTTACAAGAAGGAGAAGAGTTGCCCCACACATAAATAACTTTTGTCCATGAGAAATGCGATAGATGATATTTCATCCCTCCTATCAAATGCAAGTGAGGAGACAGCATGAGGCATCGAGCACCGCCAGTGCGTGCGAAGTCCCCAACAGCGTGGCGTCAGACTACAGGGCACCGCAACATTGCGTCTACGGGCACGTTGGTATTGCGTTTCATCCGTGTCGGGTGTAAGACGGCTCTTACCTCGGGGTCATCACTCGTCATTGGCAGCGTGGCACAGTCCCATCAGCACGCAATAGTTGTGTCAGTCACCAAATGCTGTCAGCGGTATCGGAGTGATTGCGGTAGTTCCGCATCACGTGGGACGGGGCGCCAGCCGCAGGACATGGCAACGGGCGTCAGATATTGTTTGATGTACAAACACATCGTCACAAGGTTACATCGGACAAGAGTGAAACATAATGAACATCATTGCTCCATGCCCGTATGCATTCGCCCACAGGAAAGGAGGGAGGAGGGAGGGGGGCGCGTACGCGGCTCAGCCAGGGATAACTTGATAATGTGCTCGCGTCATGGGGCAGCTCAGACTAGAGGTGTCGTGTGCACAGAGGCTTCGCATCACGGCTCGGTGGTGGGCGGGGGACAAGGAAAAGAAGGTGGTGGTGTCAGCCAGGGATAACTAGTACGAATGCTCGCTCGTCACGTGTAGCTGTCGGAAGAGGTGTCAGGTGTACAAGGTTCATCATAACGCGGAGAGGGTCAACAGCACGGCCGCGAATGGGCACGGCCCGCGCGTCTTCTCCAGGCGAGTCCACTGGCCGGAGAAGTGTGCCACAATAGCAGCAGCAGCGGGCCCCTATCAAATGCAAGTGAGGAGACAGCATGAGGCATCGAGCACCGCCAGTGCGTGCGAAGTCCCCAACAGCGTGGCGTCAGACTACAGGGCACCGCAACATTGCGTCTACGGGCACGTTGGTATTGCGTTTCATCCGTGTCGGGTGTAAGACGGCTCTTACCTCGGGGTCATCACTCGTCATTGGCAGCGTGGCACAGTCCCATCAGCACGCAATAGTTGTGTCAGTCACCAAATGCTGTCAGCGGTATCGGAGTGATTGCGGTAGTTCCGCATCACGTGGGACGGGGCGCCAGCCGCAGGACATGGCAACGGGCGTCAGATATTGTTTGATGTACAAACACATCGTCACAAGGTTACATCGGACAAGAGTGAAACATAATGAACATCATTGCTCCATGCCCGTATGCATTCGCCCACAGGAAAGGAGGGAGGAGGGAGGGGGGCGCGTACGCGGCTCAGCCAGGGATAACTTGATAATGTGCTCGCGTCATGGGGCAGCTCAGACTAGAGGTGTCGTGTGCACAGAGGCTTCGCATCACGGCTCGGTGGTGGGCGGGGGACAAGGAAAAGAAGGTGGTGGTGTCAGCCAGGGATAACTAGTACGAATGCTCGCTCGTCACGTGTAGCTGTCGGAAGAGGTGTCAGGTGTACAAGGTTCATCATAACGCGGAGAGGGTCAACAACACGGCCGCGAATGGGCACGGCCCGCGCGTCTTCTCCAGGCGAGTCCACTGGCCGGAGAAGTGTGCCACAATAGCAGCAGCAGCGGGCCCCTATCAAATGCAAGTGAGGAGACAGCATGAGGCACAGAAAAGAGTTCAGCAGAACACACACAGGGATACAACAACTCTAGAAAGTAACTGTAGAAATACAGACATATTATCATGATGGATGCGTGACCCCTGCAGTTAATATCACATGAACTCCGGTTTTCTTTTTCTCTACCGCCTTCTTGCCTGCTGCATCCAACCGCGTTGAGCAAAGAATCGTCGTCGTACCTGCCGGGTGTGTTCCGGCTGTTGTTGTTGTTGTTGTTGCGTCCGCTCCAATTCCTTCGGTAGACTGGATGGTGGTGGCGACTGCGATAATGATGAACACGGTGTCATGGTCGTATCACCAACACCACCACGTTGAGTGTTATACACACGACGTGACGTGTCGAGCGGGATGCCACTCTCTTCGAGGAGGAGTTCTACGCGATGTTGCGATATATGTGGAAAGTCTGCCCGAACAACAGAAGCTGCCGCTTGAACATCGGTGGGCTCTATCAGCAGCAACTGCTCGTATACGGACAACTCAGGCGGATTTGCCCCGCATGCTGCAAGGGGAGATCCGTTTTGTATGGATGTGAGAAGAATGTCGGCACGCTGCCTAGCTGCATCATCCTTGCCTCTCATGAGCGACAACGCCCGTCGTTCTATACTTTCTACAGCATCACCAGCCAAACTGGTGATCACGCAGCATACGGTTTCCTCCAGTTCCTCAGCCTTCGCCAAACGGCGCTGCTCCTCCAAGTCTTGTTGTGTCAAAACGACATGCGTTCGCACCAAGTCGGCAGCACGACTGCGCTTGTAGGGAGGTCCACCGGAGAAGCGGGGCAATCGATGAAAGAATGATGGCACCACCTCATGCATGAAAGAGCGGCGGGCAATAAAGATCCGCAGCGTCTCACGCATTTGTTCTGTTAACGCCATCCGTTTTACTTCGAGCCATTCTGATGCATCTGCATCATGCAGCAGGGTTGTTGTTGTTTTTGCTGGTGTTGCTGTTGGGGGTGTCGCGCCATGCCGCTCGTCGCCTCGCCAAGAACGGGGATCTTCCTTCAACCTTCCTTCGTCAAAGTACGCTTCTGAGCGTCGTTTCATCGCTTCCGTCACCTCACCTTTGCAGTCGTCAGATGTACACTGCGAAACATCACTGCCATCGTCGAGTAGCCACCAGCCACTACTATTTTCCCCCTCTGTGTTCATACAGTTCCGTCGACTGCTCGCAGAATGAACACTCATTCCACTGCCATCATCATTGCTCTCCTCCTCCTCCTCCTCCTCCAGAGTCACCGCATCCGCATGATGCATTTCGTCGCGGGATACGTGCAGTCCCAGACGTTTACACCATTTCCGCAACATTTCGTAGCCCATTTCCATGACCATGTCCGGCGTCAAACGCTCTATAAACGTCTTCACATCCTCGCTGGAATCAAGTAACGCCGCTCTCGGAGAGTCCTTCAGCGGTAATGGCGGCAGACCGCTGAGCGGCGCTGGCTGCTGCCGCGGCGGGACCGCTCTCGTCGTCACAGTCTGCTCTTCTGCACAATACTCATTATTGCGTGTACTGCTCATATGGCCGCTACCCGACGCAAGTCGTGAGTGCACGTGCTGAACATCAGCGACCATGCTGCTAGCCGCTGTCCAATCCAGCACTGTAGCGTGTCCACCCGAATATAAAGACATGTCATCGAAATCAATCTCGGTTGATTCCACTGCAAAAGGCGACGAGGAGGCAGCTCTGGATACCGCCCGCTGGCGCTGCAGGGGCAAGTGCGTGTAGACCTCAGCATGGTCGTCTTGAGATGAAAAAACGCTCATCCCCATGAGGTTGCTCCGCTGCGTTGCACACTCAGTCGACCTGTGAGCAATGGTGGCATCAACATGGTCGTCGCAGTCTAGAAGCACTGTCGTATTCGCCCCCCTTAAATCGCTGTCTGACGAGGATAAGGCATCCACGTCGATCACTTCGCATCCGGCTGCTGCCTGTGGACCACCCTTCCCGACCAATACACTGTCATTTAGCATGGGGTCCCAGAAGGGAGAAACTGCCTCATTGACTCCTCCCTGATGGAGGGCTTGCAAGCCAAACTGCTCGAGTGAAAACATGCCGGATGGCCTGGCAATACCCGGGTGTGTCTCATTGCCATTATCAATAGCACAAGATAGCTGTGGTGGTAATGGCGACTGTGATGGGTATGTTGTTGTTGTTCTTACTGACACCGCTGATGTATGGCAAACCCGAGTTTCTCTTTCCCCAACCTCATCATGCGGAACGTCACCACTGCCACATCGAGTCTCGGCGGAGATCTCAATGACGCTTCCATCTTGGTGGATGCTCGGGAAAGATAATACAGCATCCACATCAAAAAGAGGTGTCGTAGGAATACTTGGGTCGTGTTTGTCTTTGCATGTCGGCGACACCAGTCTTGTGCTCTTGTGAGACGGTGTGCTCGCCAGCGGCATGTCATCCCTAAACGCTGGTACACCTCTGCATCGGTGACTACCACCACTTCCTGGCGTTGTCATGCAACTGAGGGATGGCAGCACCTCCTGTGCCGAGAGTTTCCCTTCATCCTCCGCGACGGTGTCTGAAGGTGGGGAGACAACAGTTGCGTTCGCCAGTGAGGGCCGAGGGTCACACTCGTGGCTCGATCCATCATTTGCTGGAATCACAGAGGACACCTCCTTACACTGACTGATGACCAAGCGTTGCACCCCACCCGAAGCAGTAGCCGTAGTAGCCGTAGTAGTAGTAGCAGCAGCAGCAGCCACAACCACTGCTTCGTGCAGCCCCACAGGGTGCATCTCGACACGCAGTTGCGGTTCTCGTCCAAGTGCCAATGCCGCTTCGCAAGACGCGGGACCTCTGGTGCCACAAGAGCCATTTGTTTGTGTGCTCGCAGACGCCAAGAAGACCTTTTCTTGAAGTGTACGCAGTCCCTCATTATATGCAAGAACAGCGCTCTCAATTGACATGCGCATCTCCTCACGCAGCCGTTCATGTTCTGCGCGGAACTCCTCAAATGTCCTTCCAACGGAAACATCGCTCTCTTGTTGTTCTTCTTGTGGCGGCGGTGGTGCGATAACAGAGCCAGAAGAATCCTGCGACGGCACGGCATCGCCGCTGGGGAGACACCACAAATCAGCGAACTCATCGGCCTCAACGGGGTGTGCTGCTGGCCCCACAGAAAGTGATGCTAAAGGCAATTTCTCATGGCGGCAACGTTTCGCTGAATACAACTGTGAGACACACCAGGGACTCACAGAAGAAGACCACGAGGCCGAGCGGCGTTTTGGCGTCGTTGGAGTCGACACAACATCAATCTCTGACCTTTCACATCCACTTGTTCCGCAGGTCTGTCCGGCAAATGCCTCTGGCACAACTGCAGGGACGCTAAAACACCTAACCGTTGATAGCTGCTGTTCCTTCGACCTCTTGTCTGTTGCCGTCATCCCGCTATCCTTGTATCCGTGGAATGCAAACTGACGCATAAACTGTGAGGGAGTACATTCGTCGGATGCAGCAAAACGCACCGTCTCCTCACGAGTAGTGCCCAAAGAAATAGCAGCCTCGACAAGAGTTCCAGAATCCTCCACCCTTTGTTTTCTAGGCCTCTTAGCCTGTTCACGCATTCGCTTCCGCGCTAACTGTTTCCACCTGCATATGCCCCTCCAGAGCTCATGCCTCTGCTGCAAGGAGGACCGTGCCCCGAGGAGCTGCACAACATCGTCTTCACATGTCACTCGCGCGGCCAGCTCTTCCATGCGATACATGCCACATGAATCAATGAGTCGCGATGCATAGCCCTGCAACTGCAGTGACGAAAGAAATTGTACAAGAGCATCAGAGAGAGTGAGAAAAACGCCGGGTAACCCGGCAGCCTCGTCCACGGAGTGAATCTTCTCAGGCGATAACGAGGGCACACGGTTGTTGTTCTTAACAGCTGCATCATCTCCCTCCTCCTCGTGTGTGCCACGCATACACACACGACCAGGATTTGAGAGCGCACAAGAGAACTAGATGGGCCAGCTTACGGGGTGGGACCAGGCCCTAATAGTTTTGTTTCTTTGTTTGTTGTTCCCCGTCCGTCGTCGTTGTCGTCGTCCGATCGTCGCTCGTCGTCGACTGCTTTCCTTGTCAACCTTTTCTTCCCACGCTTCCATTGTTGTGGAGTAATGATAGCGCAAAGAACGCATATATATATATATATATATATATATCGAAGAAAAAAAAAGAAGAAAGGAATACATGAACGATGCACAAAGTTGAGGGGAAAATTCCCCAACAGCTGCCAAATGTGTGTGTGTGTGTGTGCGAAGGATGTCAAATCACAGAGAAAGGCGAAGAATGAGGAGTAATCCCCCACTCCTCTATATACTGCGCATGCTGGAGCATGCATGGATTTAAATTTCCTCCTCCTCCTCCTCTCACCACGAGAATACTCTAACCAGAGGCAAAAATAAAAAGTAGTGGAGAGTGCTGCAGAGCCGTACACACACCTCCTTCGTCGGATGAACCAAATATTCAATATACATGAATATGCGAGGGAAGAACTAAAGAAGGGGGAGTTTGAAATTAGCTTGAATAAGGGATTTCATATATATATATATATATATATATATATGAATGCGTATATATCCACATCACCCCTTTAAGCTCCTCATCTTGTTTCAGGTGCTACTACGGCATCTAATGTTTCCCAATGGCAAATAACATCCATTTTACTTATTTATTACTCCCACACCATCCACCATAATCTCAGATAAGGTGCTCATGACTCTATATCATATTTTCTGGTCTCCTCTTCGTTTAATTGAGATAACTCGGCATCTATTGCCTTCATCTCAAACAAAACATCGCCAATGCTTCGTGTCAGTCCCTGCTCCAAGATCCGCCGCTCTAGTGCTTTAGTTGGATTGCGTGCGCGGTAGTTTTCTCTAATGTTCGCCCTTGTTGGGATGACCGTAGGCTTTGCGTTCTCACCCTCCGTAGGCTCGCAGACAACAACGCACTGCTCCTCCTTCAATTGCCGAAGTTCTTCCCGCAGAGAGTGAACCTGCCTTGTCAGATCGTTGAAGCGTTCCTTTAGTTGGTAGCGTCTATCTATCGCAGCGTACCGCACACGATTTGCCCCGGTGAATCTCAGTGGCTTTGGTGGCAACTGACCAAACTGGAATATTTTCTCAAGACGTTCCTTCTCAGCATCCGTGATGGGCTGCCGTTCAAATGTGGGTGGCTTCGGCGGACTGCGCACTCGCATCTCCTGCCGAAT
The DNA here is from genome assembly GCA_030849745.1 of Trypanosoma scelopori. NCBI lineage: Eukaryota > Euglenozoa > Kinetoplastea > Trypanosomatida > Trypanosomatidae > Trypanosoma > Trypanosoma scelopori. Next base: position 77,705 of record JASANX010001007.1, read on the forward strand.
GGTGGCCTCAGGTTTCTTGCGTGGAAGCGCCTCGAGGCGCCTTTTGGCTATTTCGCCTTCTGCCAACTTGTAGCCCATGTTCACACGGGGGCAATTGATCATCGCCTTGGATTTCGGAATTGGCTTTGGCCGGAATATATTGGCCTCCACCGCCTCCCGCTCTATGCGCAGTTTTTGCAGCCGTGCAAGCAACTCTGGATCTAGGGTGCTCACTTTGGTGGGCTTTGCATAGCAGCGGTAGATGGCGTCACCGGCGGCAGTGCCACGACCAAAAACATTTGCCGTCGACTCCAAACCATGCATTGTCACTTCTTCCCCTTCCCGTTACCTTTTTATTTTTATTTTCCTTTTTTTTTTTTTTTTTGTGTGTGTGTATGTGTTTGTTTTCCTCCAGCGACTCTTATCAACAATGGCTCCTCTCTCCCTTGGTGCACCCCTCCTCCCCCACCGAAGTACCACCAGCCCTGCTCTCCCTTGTGCTGTACTCACCACACCTTATTGTATCAATGCAGCCTACCGGCAGATAAATCAGCAATTAAAGGAACAAGAGGTCGTAAATGGTGGGGGGGGGGCGCGGCCGCGGGGACGGGGGGGG